>CM042393.1:16373384-16645884 GCA_023634145.1 Thymallus thymallus
ATACACATTCCTTCTCTCCTTTTCTCTCTCTCTGGACTTTGTGATTTCCTGTCTCCACCTCATCTTGTTCCATACCTGGGACATCCAGTAGAATTAAGCAATAAGGCATAAGGGGGTGTGGTATATATATATACCACAAACCCCCGAGGTGCCTTATTGCTATTATAAACTGGTTACCAATGTAATGAGAACATAAAAAATACATGTTTTGTCATACCCATGGTATACGGTCTGATATACCACAGCTGTCAGCCAATCACCATTCAGGGCTCAAACCACCCAGTTTATAATGTGTAATAACCCCCATCACGGTGTAGATTGTCTTTTTTAAAATCCTTTATGGGCTGACGGGAATGGAGAAGCTGAGACCTGTGGTGGTAAACCTTGAAGCTTGGAAAAAGAGAGAGATTTATTCTTTGCTATTTACATTTTCATTTGGTGGACATTATATACATAAACTGGAACCTTATGAGTCATATTTTTTCTAAGAGACAGAGATCCGTGGAGAAGCTGCCTGGGGGAAGTAAGGGAACAAAACAGAACCCATCTTTTACTCCTGTTTGGTCACCTGGGATTCATCTCCCTGGTCACAGGTCACATGTGATCTATTGCCCTAGTTACAGGTGTGTTTTTCCTGATGCTGGGCCCAGGCTGAACCTTTGGGGTCAGGTAGTTTCCCTTCTTACAGCCCTCTGGTGGCTCCACATGTGACAAAATCATTCAGGCCTGGTGCTGTCATCTGCATTAAAAACCATCAAAGTGTCCCAAAGATCTATGTTTTTATAGGCCCTCAAATCACAGACTAATGGACACTTCTGAAACACTTCCTGAGTTTAAAGACTTGGGGCTCTATTCAATCCATATCGCGGAAGTTCAGCATTACAGCGTGATTGAAATGTAAAGCCAATGTTCCTGCGTTAGTGGAGTCTGCATTCATGGTAAACGTGCATAGTCAGGAAGAGACAAGATGGGACTACTGTGTCTTGATGAACCAGGGTGAGAACATGGATGAGCAGCTGTAGAGAGAAGTGAGACATTCACTCACAGCCCTAGTTGGAGGAGCTCTGTTATAGTTGGACCTCCTCCTGGGTAGATCCAGAGATGTGTCCAAATTGGGCCATTTCAGTCTCAGAGCTCTGTTTCTACATCGATGAGGCGTATGATGCTTCCTCTCATTCGCCCTGGGCCCTTTTCAGTGGGTTGTATTCAGTTCTGGCCAGCCCTGAGGTTCTCTCTCGCCTACAAGTGGAGGTCTGAGTGAGTACCCACCCTGGCCCAGCCTCTGGCCCCCAGCTACAGGCCCTGCAGTCTGCCAGATGAATAGGGGGAACATTAATAGGGTCGTATATATCACTGCACATGATGACATGGTTACGGGTGACCGGACCACAGTGCATAAATCAAAGAGAATATGAAAATGGAGGAAAAAAGAGAGGGAGTGAGGAGGGAGGGAGGGAGGGAGAGAGAGAGAGAGAGAGAGAGAGGGGGGGGGGGGGAGGGAGGAGGGAGAGCGGGAGGGAGAGAGGGGGAAGGCAGAGGCAAGTCACAAAATATCTAGAGGAAAAGTTACAGAGTCGACTCGCAAGACTGAACAACAGCAAGGCTGTGTGTATTTCTACTGTCAAGCACAGTTCCCAATTCCCAATCAACAACACTCTCTGAACATGGGAACTTGTAATATGCTCACTCTAGAGATGATTACACATTGCATTATGTCCAAAGTATGATTACATTATACTTTCTCACAGACAAACTTTATTAAACTGTTGATAGGGTTGTGGATATTGGTCCATGTCAAACAGACTGAGGCAGCGATCCATAGCTGTGGTGATGAGTGGCCAAAGAGGCAGGGTGTGGCAGGTTTACTCTGTACTCTGATGGAGTAATGCCTCACTGGCGGAGTCAGTCAGGAAACCGCTGGACGCTTGGGGAGACTCTGGGTCTGTGTGGCCCTGGAGGGCCATAAAAACACATCTGGACCAGAGCAGGACACAGTGACCGCTGCACATGAGGGACCTGTTTATGACACCAGGGACCAGGGCAGTCAGAGAGGGAGAGTTATGAGAGGTATGATATTAGAAAGATACAGTGCATGTACAGTTAATGTGTGTACCTTTATTCAAACAGAAGTAGTGTGTTGGAGTATAAAGTCTGTGGGAGTGGATGTAGTGTATCTAAATTTCCCAGTTGGCCAGTGGTGAAACGGCCCAGAGCCTTACACTCTGCTGAGTCTGTGAGGTCATTGTGAGGTTGTTAGCATGATTACCGGCCGGCCAGACGTCCGGACCCTGAAGAGGACAGGTCGAACAGCCGTGACACAACATTACCTCCATAGCTCCGCTCCAGACGTCAGAGACTGGCCGGACCATGGATTCCATGGCACAAACACTTCCTTCCACTCTTCTCTCTGAAGATCAACCTACCTCACATCAACTAGGCTTTATTCATCTTTTTGGCCACTGCATCTCCCTCTGCAGAGATTTGTCAATGTTTCTTTCCTCCCCCTGTTCTGTTGTAGCACATCTGGAATTTCACAAGCAACGATGTCCAATGAAAGTCACTGAGTTGTGTAGCCTCAATACTTTTGTTCAAAAGAAAGGCCTGTCTTTTAAAACATGGGAGCATAAGATCAGTGTTTGGCTCGCTGGAGCTCAGGTGTCATAGGATGATATCATCAGCTAGGAGATGGGTGACTGGTTAGTGCCACCAGAGTGCCAATCAAAGCTCTCTGTAACCGAGTGTTTGAAACGATAAGCTTAACTGACATTCAGGGCTCAGAATACAGAGAGCATTGTAGCTCAACTAGCCTGTTCAAATGGTCATATAATCATTTGAATAAAAATGTTCCTCTTAAATGATCTTAAAAGCACAACGACACATGAGGGGCCCAGGAGTGAGGTGATTTGGTTCATGTTTTTCACAGACTAGCGTTTCACACGTCATTATTGCCGTAAAGGCTGTCATGATCATTTCTCTCTGAAGGAGTGCAGAATCAGCTTGGTTTAAATATTTTTGGGGGCAGTTTGATCTTTAATAACAGTGTCATGCCAGTTCCAAACAGACATTGAAAAAGTGTTCTGTTTTTCTGATTAACAAAAACTATAGTTGTATGTTGTAACCCTCAACCTAAATGAACATGGACACATGAAAACTGAGCAAAAATATTCCCTTTGAACAATCCCGTTCTCTTCACAGGTGGTCTGAGCTGTAGAGTCTACAGCTACAGAGTCAGGAACGAGCCAGGTACAGAACCAGAGCCATCTACGGAGCAGTGAGCTCTGGCCTATGCGCTTCAGATCAGGGAGCCGTCTGCCTGGACTCTGGAATGTAACTTATAAAAAAACATCTGGGTGATTTGTTTAATGACTATAGCAGCCATCCATTACAGAGCAGCTCTGGGTAGAATGCAGTTTGTGCAGGTGTTTCCCAGTGTTACTGCACTCCAGAGACTTGTTACACCAAAGCCTGATTTGATACTCTCACGGAAACCGGCAATTAAAAAACGGTGCCAATCCCACGTCCGACTGGCCCTAACTCAACGCTTAACAGCTCCACCCCACATCTAGAGGGAGGGGAAAGAGGGAGGGAAAAGAAAGGGGAAGATGTCTGATGTAGTGAGTCTGTGTGGATCTGAGCGATGGACTAACTGTGGCCTCACAGGGGGCATGTGTAACAGACCATGTCACATTCAATAAATAGAAACTCTTTCAAAGCTGTGGTTTGCCCTCCCTGAGCCCCTGGTCTAATGCTAAAACAAAATACTTTATGGAGCAGCTGCTATTTTCTTTATTGAACCAGGCAAGTCAGTTAAGAACAAATTCTTATTAACAATGACAGCCTACCTACAGGGTTAGCCCCTGGAGCAAATTAGGGTTAAGTGGTATGCTCAAGGACACATCGACAGGTTTTTTCACCTTGTCAGCTCAGGTATTCGAACTAGCAACCTTTCAGTTACTGGCCCCACACTCTAACCGCTAGGCTACATGCCACCAAAGCTCTTATACTGACTCAGCTGCACACTCTAGCTTTCTCTCAAATATGCACGGACGCACACACACACGCACGCACGCACACACACACACACACATTAAAACACTGACACACAGTAAAGTACTACAATGAGCACTTCATGGTGACCTTATAAAACAATACAAATATATGACTTAATTGGCTATATTAAAAGTTATGAATAAATTAAGAGCCATTCTTTCAACCCACACAACCAAAGTAAAGAGAAGGACTGGCACAAGGCAGAGAGCACATATGGAGTACATACTACATGTCTACCAATATTTTCCTTATTGCTGTTTTGGCCTCAACAATATTTGTTTTTTTTCCCCATGTGCATGGTGAAGGATTTCAACATTTGAAAGAATACATGTAAACAATGTGCTGTGCTGTTTGCTGTGGTTTTCAATGCTAATTTCAGGCTTGTGGTCTCTCTGGTCTCAGGCCTGCTCAGGCTTGTGGTCTCTCTGGTCTCAGGCCTGCCCCTGGTTGTTGTTTTACTATGCTCTGTCACCAAGATGCTGAGTTGTAAGAATAACCTCCATTGTGCTGTTTGTGGGTTGAAGTCATGGAGCTTTGATGTGTGCCAACCAAAGCAAATACTCATGGAGAAAGAGAGCGAGAGAGAGAGAGAGAGAGGGGGGGGGGGGGGGGGGACAGGGCAAAGAGAAATGTATTCGGCACAAGATGTACCAACACTCAAAATAATATACGTGTGTTACACACAAATGCATGAACACGCACACACACACGCACGCACGCACACACACACACACACACACACACACACACACACACACACACACACACACACACACACACACACACACACATTCGTAGGGGAATCAATGTGAAGGCATTTCCTCCAGGCTGCCATGGGAGACAGGGGCCCATCTGTCTGATTATTTCTGTTGGATTCTGGAGATCTAGAGCGCTGAGGGAGGGTTGAGGGAGTGTTCCAGGAGGGTTGAGGGAGTGTTGAGGACATGTTTCAGGAGCATGGCCAACTTTAGGGTCCCTAAGAACACACATTGTAGAATCTCTGACGATATTCGCTTGCATCCCTCAGAACTGAATTCACACTAAATTTGCAGACATAACCACTGGATGGCAGTCTGGCCACATACAACTGTCTCTGTCCACCATCACACAGCTCCCTTACTCTTTCCAGTAGGCCTAAACTAAAAGTGTCTCCATTCAGTGTCAGGAAGATTACTGAAATATACAGTAATCCTAGAACAGTCATTACTACATCATTATGTGAGCATGCTTGACTGATTTTGTTGTTGTAATTAAATAGTAATGACTGTTCTAGGATTACTGTATATTTTGTGAGTTCTACTTCTAAGACATTCAAATGTATGTGTGCCGTGCAACATGTTGATTCTCCATGACGAGAAGAGTGAACCTTTGAACCACTGCATCTCCCTGAGCCAAACAGCTCAATCAAATAATCCATAGCCTATAGTCATATGCTGGGCGCGTGCTATCAAGTGCGCCTACAGGCTATTTAGTGTGGTCTCAATCAAATGATCCATAGCCTATAGGCTTTAGGCTACCAAGTGCATGCTAGGAGAAGAACATAGCAAAGTTATATTTCTAAGACAGCTGATGGGTTGGTATGAATACAACTAGGCTGCAATAAACAGTGCAATGGATATTCCAACCCTGAGTGAGCCCCGGCCTGCTCTGCTCTGCTCTGCTCTGCTCTTCACTTTCTTAGTGTGCTGCCTTGCCAATGGTTGTGCTGTGTAGGCCTACTGTGGCAGTTCAGGTGGAGAGTCAAAATAATTTAGGCATACGCAAATAATTGTGTATTAGGTGTAGTCCAAAAAATGCGTGCGGACAAGCCTATAGTTTACATTCTGTTCAGTTTGAGAAGGCGATCGCAAAGATTATGTATTTATCAGAGTTATTGATATCACAATAAACCAGATTCAAGTAATTTACATTTTGGTGCCGAAACTTGAATTAGCAGCTGCTGCACAATCAGTCGGAAATGGACAGCTCGTGGTGCTGAAATTAGGCAAATTCGAGTAGGCATAATTCATTTCAACCTTCTTCATTGTAACAACAAAATGGCTTTGTGTTGGAGACAATTTTTTAAATAAATATTTTCTAAATAAGAGGTGAGCCTACCTGTTTGACATTAGGTATTAGGCTGTTATATTGTCGTGTTGTGTTGCAACACAGGATATACAGTGGGGAGAACAAGTATTTGATACACTGCCGATTTTGCAGGTTTTCCCACTTACAAAGCATGTAGAAGTCTGTAATTTTTATCACAGGTACTCTTCAACTGTGAGTGACGGAATCTAAAACAAAAATCCAGAAAATCACATTGTATGATTTTTAAGTAATTAATTTGCATTTTATTGCATGACATAAGTATTTGATACATCAGAAAAACAGAACTTAATATTTGGTACAGAAACCTTTGTTTGCAATTACAGAGATCATATGTTTCCTGTAGTTCTTAACCAGGTTTGCACACACTGCAGCAGTGATTTTGGCCCACTCCTCCATACAGACCTTCTCCAGATCCTTCAGGTTTCGGGGCTGTCGCTGTGCAATACGGACTTTCAGCTCCCTCCAAAGATTTTCTATTGGGTTCAGGTCTGGAGACTGGCTAGGCCACTCCAGGACCTTGAGATGCTTCTTACGGAGCCACTCCTTAGTTGCCCTGGCTGTGTGTTTCGGGATGACCCATCTTCAATGCTCTTACTGAGGGAAGGAGGTTGTTGGTCAAGATCTCGCGATACATGGCCCCATCCATCCTCCCCTCAATACGGTGCAGTCGTCCTGTCCCCTTTGCAGAAAAGCATCCCCAAAGAATGATGTTTCCACCTCCATGCTTCACGGTTGGGATGGTGTTCTTGGGGTTGTACTCATCCTTCTTCTTCCTCCAAACACGGCGAGTGGAGTTTAAACCAAAAAGCTCTATTTTTGTCTCATCAGACCACATGACCTTCTCCCATTCCTCCTCTGGATCATCCAGATGGTCATTGGCAAACTTCAGACGGGCCTGGACATGCGCTGGCTTGAGCAGGGGGACCTTGCGTGCGCTGCAGGATTTTAATCCATGACGGAGTAGTGTGTTACTAATGGTTTTCTTTGAGACTGTGGTCCCAGCTCTCTTCAGGTCATTGACCAGGTCCTGCCGTGTAGTTCTGGGCTGATCCCTCACCTTCCTCATGATCATTGATGCCCCACGAGGTGAGATCTTGCATGTTGCCCCAGACCGATGGAGATTGACCGTCATCTTGAACTTCTTCCATTTTCTAATAATTGCGCCAACAGTTGTTGCCTTCTCACCAAGCTGCTTGCCTATTGTCCTGTAGCCCATCCCAGCCTTGTGCAGGTCTACAATTTTATCCCTGATGTCCTTACACAGCTCTCTGGTCTTGGCCATTGTGGAGAGGTTGGAGTCTGTTTGATTGAGTGTGTGGACAGGTGTCTTTTATACAGGTAACGAGTTCAAACAGGTGCAGTTAATACAGGTAATGAGTGGAGAACAGGAGGGCTTCTTAAAGAAAAACTAACATGTCTGTGAGAGCCGGAATTCTTACTGGTTGGTAGGTGATCAAATACTTATGTCATGCAATAAAATGCTAATTAATTATTAAAAAATCATACAATATGATTTTCTGGATTTTTGTTTTAGATTCCGTCTCTCACAGTTGAAGTGTACCTATGATAAAAATTACAGACCTCTACATGCTTTGTATGTAGGAAAACCTGCAATATCGGCAGTGTATCAAATACTGTATCTATAGATTTGTTGGTCAGTTTTTCCACCCAACATGCACCTTCCATGTCAGTGTTAATTTAAAACCAAGACTTTTAAATGGCAAAAAGCACAGTCCTATCCTTTGTTAGGTTAAGATTTTGAAGTAAATAAAACGGATCCTATTATATAAAGTGATCTATAACAACACTCTATGCTAGAAACAAGCGGTAAAACACCCTGGAAAGACGTGACTCCGATACATATGGGAATAGACTCCGATGCATATGAGACTATCAGTTGTTCGTTTCTTTGACATTCAGAAGCCGAGCTACAACCTATAGCCAAGAAGTAATCTAATTATGTTACTATCAATTTATTAAGCTATTCATTTTCGGTACAATAGAAGATGTTTAAACCCAGAGGTTTTAGGGAAACACGTGTGACCTTTCGTTGGGTTAAGCCACGGACGAAGAGTAGGCATCAGTTAAAGCTTACATTTTTCTGCGTTGTTAGGTCTAACATTTGAAAGTACCATAATCAGATTGCTTAATGATGTATCAGATGTAATTATTTGCAAAAGGGGACAGTTTCGTTGCAAACAAGACACACTGATAAAATGAACACATACGCCTAACCCTATGTCCATTCCTACCCTGTAATTTCGGTAGTTTGTACATACAGTGGGGAGAACAAGTATTTGATACACTGCCGATTTTGCAGGTTTTCCCACTTACAAAGCATGTAGAAGTCTGTACTTTTTATCATAGGTACTCTTCAACTGTGAGTGACGGAATCTAAAACAAAAATCCATAAAATCCCATTGTATGATTTTTAAGTAATTAATTTGCATTTTATTGCATGCCATAAGTATTTGATACATCAGAAAAGCAGAACTTAATATTTGGTACAGAAACCTTTGTTTGCAATTACAGAGATCATACGTTTCCTGTAGTTCTTGACCAGGTTTGCACACACTGCAGCAGGGATTTTGGCCCACTCCTCCATAAAGATCCTTCAGGTTTCGGGGCTGTCGCTGGGCAATACGGACTTTCAGCTCCCTCCAAAGATTTTCTATTGGGTTCAGGTCTGGAGACTGGCTAGGTTCAGGTCTGGAGACTGGCTAGGATTTTCTGGATTTTTGTTTTAGATTCCATCTCTCACAGTTGAAGTGTACCTATGATAAAAATTACAGACCTCTACATGCTTTGTAAGTAGGAAAACCTGCAAAATCGGCAGTGTATCAAATACTTGTTCTCCCCACTGTATATGTAACAAATATTCGGCTAACATGTAAAATTACATATTAGTAAAAATGCTATTTTTTCATGCAATGCTTTTGCTATAAAGGAGATCTTTCCACCCCTACTCGTGTACTTGGTGGTCTGCCAACCCACTCCAACCCACTGAGAGTTTCTAAAACGGCATATCTAAGGCTCTGGTCTGTCCAAGAAGTGAGGGTAAACAGTAGACGTTATTTTCTATCCACTTTGTTTGATTTACTATTTTGGGTAAAAGGGAGGGTCAATTGTTCTTTTTTCAAGTTTATGTCAAATATATTTTGCTGAAGGGAGGGCCATCCATTTTCATTTCAGTGGTCCGACTGTCTCCATTTAACCCTTATTATAAATCAAGTTCACTCCCTACACTCTTCTATCTGGTCCTTGACCCTTCTTCATGGTCATCCCTTTCAATTTTTAATAGTTCAATGAAAACAGTCCTAAATACTTTTGAAATGATTTAGCTACTCATGAAAAGTTTATTTCAACACTATTAAAATCCTTTCCTGCAGCCAACTGATCAAATCGCCCTCTAGTGGCCTCATAGGTGGAATGTTTTAATATGTTTCATAATTTCAAAATTAATAAACATTGTTTAAAAAAATGTCCAACGGTTTTGCTATATTTCAGTCTGCGCCCTAAAATAAGACATACTGTATATAAAATGTAAACTCAAAATGGGATGCTAACTCAAAATGTAATACATGTCAACTCTATATCTGACATGGTACAGGTGTCTTCTTTTTTTATCCCATAACCATGTGTGTGAGTTGTATACTTTTGTTTCAAAGTAGATTTGTTTAAGAATACTAAGAAACACTCTGTGTGACCCTGATTTAGCCCACTGCAGTAAGGACTTTTTACTACCTGACTTGCTCTGAGATGTATAGTACAGCAAAAAGCCAACTTCCATGGAGAACAAACTTCCATGAATTTTTTTGTTGGTGCATAACCCTGTTTCTCTCTCTGTTTCTTTGTCTCTTTTTTCCTTTCTCTCCTAAATACAAACCAACATACACAAACATTACAGTTTCCTACCACACAGCTGCAAAACTGCACACAGTGCGGGAAGATTAATCTTTCCCCTGTGCGTTCCTGAGCTGAAGTCTCCTGGTGGGGAACTGAGATTGTACTGTTCAGGACCTCCCTCCCTCCCTCCCTCCCTACTGTATCTGCTGAATTCATTCTAGAGTCTGGACAGGACTTCATAGGGGGCATACCACAGTACACTGATATTAGCACTGCCTCCAGCACTACCACCACACACTCCATCCACTCAGAGTCATAAAGCTGTCTACTTCTGTTTTATGTCCGTGAGGAGAGGCTAGTGGCTAGCCTGACAGAACCCATCAGAGAAAGTCTGGACCAAGATTGCAGTCATAAATACAGCCATGAATTATATTTTGAAATGATCGTACACTATTACATACTCCAAGTTGGTGGAGCTTAGTGCGCTACAAAAATAATAAAGAGAGTCACACACTCTATGTATAAACTCCCAATAATTTATTGGGTGAATCACCAACATTTCGGCATCCCTGTGAAGAAGGCATAGTGATGCCGAAACGTTGGTGATTCACCCAATACATTATTGGGAGTTTATACATAGAGTGTGCAACTCTCTTTATTATTTTTGTAGCTTATAGTTTATTCTCCGTTAGTCAGCCCCTCTACATATAATAAATTACTCTGGGTGTACGCTAGCTTATGTTTTTTATTGGAGTTTAGAGAGCTGACATTTGTTATATATGTTTATTTGACTCATAAATCCATGTGTTGTGAGAGAACATTGCCTGATTTAGCGTAATGCCTAAAGTAACAGTGAACTTCACACTTGAACTTGTTAATGGCTGAGCTAGGACAGGGGCGTTGTGGTTGATGTACTCTGCTTCATTCCCCTCTGTCTCACTGGAGCCCTTAAGCCAACACAACAATGTTTGGGGAGCTCTGTGACTTGTGTCCAGCCATGTGCCCCTTACCTCTGCCCCTTGCCCCGACATCTCGTCCCCAGCAGGGACAGGAAGATAAATATTTCTGCTGGGATGAAACGAGGGGAGTGTGAAGGAGTGTGAGGGAGTGTGAAGGAGTGTGAAGGAGTGTGAGGGAGTGTGGATGGCAGGAAGGCTACTGGGACTTCCTCTGACCCAGACCGACTTCACGGTCAACGGTTCTGACTATGGTCGTGATCAATGGCTTTGTTTGACTGAGGCACGGACCTAACCTGGTGACCTGGAGGGGCGGGGAGGGGACAACTGGACAGGGTCTCTCTGGGTTGGAGAGGGGGTGGGAGGTCACCCTTCCTGAGAAAAGGCTTTTTCATTTAGTGTACGTGGCCTAATGTTGAGCGTGAAAAGCCCAGCAACATTGGTGTTCTTGACACAAACCAGTGAGCCTGGTGCTGAGTTCAGTGCAATTTCTTTAGAGATAAATCAGATCAACACCGAACTGTGTAGTTTCCAACAAGTCAACATTCTACATAGTTTAGTGTAGAAAACATGATAATTAACTACAATGACCACAATCAATTGCGTGCCTACATGTCCAGTCTGTGTGGGGCAGATACGGAGAGGGAGAGGGAGAGAAGAGAGAGGGATAGAGAGCAATTGCTTCGCTAGGTATCTCTACCTGAAAATACATGATCATAGTTGGTAATCTTCAGTCATAAAAGTACTCATTTTTTACTTTGAAGAATGACTAAAATAGTGATTTTGTCAGAAAGCATAGGCAGCAGCTCTATAGAGATAAGATGATTACTTGGAATTAAATAATAAAGTCATCAAATATTTATTTTTTATACATTATATTTTTAATTAATAGTAATGTGAATAAATGATGGTCAATAAGTTATAAGCAGTAATGGGCAGTCACTACCATCATGGGATTTTTATTCATTGTGTTCAATCACATAATGCATAGTGCATTTCATGTAAATAAAATAAAATCTAAACCAAAATCGAAAACTGTGATTATTATTTAATAATCTAACTGAAATCAAACCAAACTCAAAAAGCACTAATCCCTCAGCACTGGAAGATACACACTTCATCCAGCCACAGCAGACTATATCAAATCAAATCAAATCAAATTGTATTGGTCACATACACATGTTTAGCAGATGTTAATGCAGGTGTAGCGAAATGCTGGTGCTTCTAGTTCCGACAGTGCAGTATATCAACAGTTATATCTAACAGTTACACAACATATATCCAATACACACAAATCTAAGTAAGGAATGAATGAGCGGCATGGACTAAGATACGGTAGAGTATTGAATACAGTATATACATATGAGATGAGTAACGCAGATATGTAAACATTATTAAATGACTAAGATACCGTAGAATAGTATAGAATACAGTATATACATATGAGATGAGTGATGCCAGATATGTAAACATTATTAAAGTGACTAGTGTTCCGTACCTTAAAGTGACTAGTGATTTCTAGTCTGTGTCTTTAGGCAGCAGCCTCTAATGTACTAGTGGTGGCTATTTAGCTGTCTGATGGCCTTGATAGAAGCTGTTTTTCAGTCCCAGCTTTGATGCACCTGTACTGACCTCGCCTTCTGGATGACAATCGGGTGAACAGGCAGTGGCTCGGGTGGTTGATGTCCTTGATGATCTTTTTGGCCTTCCTGTGACATCGGGTGCTGTAGGTGTCCTGGAGGGTGGGTAGTTTGCCCCCGGTAATGTGTTGGGCAGACTACACCACCCTCTGGAGAGCCTTGCGGTTGTGGGCGGTGCAGTTGCCATACCAGGCAGTGATACAGACCGACAGGATGTTTTCAATTTTGCATCTGTAAAAGTTTGTGAGGGTTTTAGGTGTTAAGCCACATTTCTTTAGCCTCCTGAGGTTGAAGAGGCTCTGTTGCGCCATCTTCACCACACTGTCTGTGTGGGTGGACCATTTCAGTTAATCAGTGATGTGTACGCCAAGGAAGTTTTCCACCTTCTCCACTGCGGTCCCGTCGATGTGGATAGAGGGGTGCACCTTCTGCTGTTTCCTGAAGTCCACGATCATCTCCTTTGTTTTTTTGACGTTGAGTGAGAGGTTGTTTTCCTGGTACCACCCTCACCTCCACCCTGTAGGATGTCTCTGAATAGGACTATTCAGCATGGTTTAGCTCTAGACCTATAACCTGCTCATGGAGGGTCACAATTACTAACTGGGATTGCTGGTCTAGAAGGCCCCTGAAAGGCACACAGATCCTGGTTAACAGGACTCAGAGTGATGGTTAGGAAAGTTATAAGAATGGAAGGTGCTGAACGGCTTTCTCAGGTTGCAGTTGTGATGACAGCAAATGGCCATTGGAGGGCAATCAAACCTAAAAAAGAAACCCATCCCTAGAGCGAATGGACCATCTTTGCCTAGAATTATCAGTGATGAATAAAACTGTACCAAAAAGCAGTGCATGTAACTGTCTAACGTCAGATAGGGTGACAACTCTGTTTGCAGTGATTCAGCCACCCTTTTCAATAGAGAATCTTTGCTAGGTTGGAAGGTAGAGGGAGAGCTGAGGATAACTGGAAGGTGGTTGAATTGGTTCTATATGATAAGTATGCTGTGAAACTCACAGGTATTACACCTGGTCCACATCACTGCATGAAAAGGTACATTTATGGGTTGAACACTCCAATGCACAATTTGTGAATTTGTGAAAAAAATATAATGGAAATTTGCGGGCAAGTGTCCACAATGTACGGCCCTGCACATGTCCCGTATATCTCCGATAACAGACACTTTTGTGCATGGACGTGTACGGGCGTGTATATGTCCGAAAACGGTTCAGTAAATACCCTGAAACAACCACACACATCCACCCACGTGCAAAGGACACATCTTGAAATTCCAGTGCACGTTTGTCATCAGTTGCATTACATCTCCATCCATGTCCGCCTACATGGACACTGTAAATGTCAGTAAATAACTGTGCACTTGCCTTAGAGGCTGTCACTGGTATATTAAAAACACAATTAATTATTGAATTAATTAATTACAGTGAATTGTGAATGAATCAATAAATGAATAAATTATGTAAATATTTTGTATTATTATTATCACAAGTCATTTTTTAACACCACTATCAAGGTTTTCCCAGCACCTCACGTCATCGCTATACTATTATTCAAAGAACTAAGAGATGTTTAGCAATAGTATAGTGTAGTATACTGTGGTATAGTATACTAAGCAGGCCCTGAAACTAAAGTAACCTCCATGGAGGCTCGATCTGGGCCAGCTGGATGATTCCTGCCAGTACTCTGCTTGGTTATTGATTTCTAAAAAACTTTCATTCATCTTTGAATTTCGAATGCGGTGCTTGCTTGCTTACATGGGTGTAAACAGGTAAGCACCAGATGAAGGGAATATGAGTCTATTCAAAATTCAAAGATGTTTTAAAAAGAATCAAGTACAGTATTGACAGAAGTCATACAGCTTGGCCCAGGGCGAGCCTCCATTGGGGTTACTGGGATGCTATAGTGTTGAGGGTTCAGGGGTCCATGGGATCTTGGTTGCTTTGACGAAAACTCCCCAGTCATGATCCGTGTGGCACTCCAAGTAGCACTGGTCCCTCTCCAAGCGGCACTGTAGTTCTTGACAAAGCGCAGAGAGCACCTCACTCCGGAAGTAAGGGGGGGCTTGACAAACCACACTGGCTTGCCGTTTTGCAGGCCATCCTCCTCATCGCTCAGCAGGTCAACATTAACTCCTGTCCAAATGTCTCTCCCATCTTCTGCAAGCACTCTCGACCATGCATCTAGATGCAAAAAACTAAGAAAATAATAGAAAACATTAAACAAATGCATCAGTCTCAAGTCATGCATATTAATGTAATTAAAATCTGAACTTTACCTTAAAGCCCCACCAACCCCAGATTGAGAGATATTAAAGTGGAATTCCAGCCTTTGACATACAGTTGAAGTCGGAAGTTTATATACACTTAGATTGAAGTCATTAAAACTCATTTTTCAACCACTCCACAGATTTCAGTCAGTTAGGACATCTACTTTGTGTATGACACAAGTAATTCTTCCAACAATTGTTTACAGACAGATTATTTCACTTACAATTCCCTATATCACAATTCCAGTGGGTCAGAAGTGTACATTCACTAAGTTGACTGTTTGGAAAATTCCAGAAAATTATGTTATGGCTTTAGAAGCTTCTGATAGGCTAATTGACATCATTCGAGTCGAGTCGTGCGAAAAGTGCAAATCAATCCCAGAACAACAACAAAGGACCTTGTGAAGATGTTGGAGGAAACAGGTACAAAAGTATCTATATCCACAGTAAAACGGGTCCTATATCGACATAACCTGAAAGGCCAAAACTCCCATAAAAAAAGACTATGGTTTGCAACTGCACATGGGGACAAAGATCGTACCTTTTTGAGAAATGTCTTCTTGTCTGATGAAACAAAAATAGAACTGTTTGGCCATAATGACCATCGTTATGTTTGAAGGAAAAAGAGGGAGGCTTGCAAGCCGAAGAACACCATCCCAACCGTGAAGCACGGGGGTGGCAGCATCATGTTGTAGGAGTGCTTTGCTGCAGGAGGGACCAAAGTCAGCCCATGAGCTGAAAGATGCTCATAGAAGTCTCTAAGAACCCCAGGGTAACATCACGGTATCTACAGGCCTCTCTTGCCAGACAACACCTGGGTAAAGTCAGTTGTGTCTTGATATTATTTTTGAAGAGCAGTGGCTTCTTCCTTCCTGATCTCCCATGTAGGCCAAGTTTGTGCAGTCTCTTTCTGACAGTGTACCCATGCAATTTGACATTGATTGTGGCAAGAGAGGCCTGTAGATCCCTTGATGTTAACCTGGGGTTCTTAGAGACGTCTATGAGCATCTTTTGGTCAGCTCTTGGGCTGACTTTGGTGGGACGACCTGTCCTAGATAGTTTGCCAGTGGTCTGGAATGTTCGTCGGACAGTGGAATGATGTACTTCGAATTGCTTGGAAATGGAATGATGTACTTCAAATTGCTTGGAAATGGATTTGTAACCCCTCCCAGACTCATGGGCATCAATAATCTTTCTTCTGAGGGCCTTGGGTAGGTCTTTTGATCTTTGAATGATGTGTTACCACACACCCATATGGTTGAGACCAAACCAGACCAATTTCCTTATCTTTATGGAAGGCTGGTCCCTCCTAAGTTTCTCTTTATAATGTTTTCTAATCATTTGCACTTGTTTTGGTACACCTAATTCTAATTTTAGCAATTTTATGTGATGGTAAAGGTAGGGGTGTATTAACCTTTTCCCCATAAGGGAAAGGCATTTGTGTTTATTTTAATTGCATAACATTTTCAACGTCTTCTTTTTTTGTGTGATTTGTTAAATTGGGTAACCTTTATCTGTCAATAGTGTTGAAGTGAAGATTACATATCCATCTGTCCACAAGTTGTGCATGTGATACTGGCAGTGCACAGAGCTACAGGCATGTGGTCTAGAGTAGGACACAGAATCTTTGCCAAAACGTGTACCTAGCATATGATTACTGTTACTTTCAGTAAAACAATCAATGCAATTCTGATAGAGGGGCAATTAGATAGATAGATAGATAGATAGATAGATAGATAGATAGATAGATAGATAGATAGATAGATAGATAGATAGATAGATAGATAGATAGATAGATAGATAGATAGATAGATAGATAGATAGATAGATAGATAGATAGATAGATAGATAGATAGATAGATAGATAGATACTTTATTGATCCCCCGGGGGGGAAATTTCATTGTCAAGCAGCTACAACAAAACACAGGGCAGGTGCAAAATGCCACAACGAAAGTACACAAAAGACAGATACACGGTACATGATACATAGAGCGGCAGTATGAAAAAGTATAGAAATACAAGATATCTGGAGTGCAAAAAAAGCTATAAAAAGACATTGCATAGTATGAGTGGTTGGCTGAATATGTACACTATACATTGGTGGATGTTGGATGGTTAACTATACTATACAGGTCGATGGCAGAGAAATACTTCAGTAGCTAAAAATGCGTATGATATGAGCGAGGTTTACTTAATAGACAGACTGGGTAAATTAACAGGTAAGTGAAAATTTTGCATGGTTAAATTAGCTGTACAGTTAGGTATACAGTTATATTTACAGATAAGTGAATACTTGCGTGGTTACACAAACTGTACAGGTAAATGACAGTAAGAGATACTTTAATAGCTAAATGTGTGTATGATATCATTTGGGGTAATAATAGTAATTCCCTTAAAATACAGTCCATAGTGCGCAGGGTTTAATTACAGACAACTGCACGTATTGCACATTCGATATACTAAAAGCAATGAGAAAAGGTGCAACTGGCAGGATACTAATATGCATTCCTGAGTGAATGCCTACGTAAGTTAAGTCCAATAATTACTTACAATATTGCATGTGATATAATATAACAACTGTACATGAGTATGTATATACAGACCTGTATGAATAAATAGGTCCTGAGTGGATGAGTGCTGACGGACCAGAGTTACTCACGGATGGATGCAAAATTGTTAAACTAGGTCCTAGCACCCCAACAGTTCCAGATCTATGTTGCCGACGGCACGGCACCCCGGTGAGGCATTATATAGTCTAATAGCCGCCGGCAGGAAGGACCTCCTGTAGTGCTCTCTGGCACACAGTGGTGGGATCAGTCTGTGACTGAAAGTGCTCCTCTGCGTCATAACCATAGCGTGCAGAGGGTGGGTGACGTTGTCCATGATGGCCAGCAGTTTTGCCAGGATCCGTCTCTCCGCCACCTCCTCTAGAGTGTCAAGGCTCATCCCCAGGACAGAGCTAGCCTTCCTGATCAGCTTATTTACCCGAGAAGCATCACCGGCTTTGATGTTTACTCCCCAGCACACCACTGCAAAAAAGATGGCACTGGCCACCACACACTGGTAGAAGGTATGCAGTAGTTTACTGCACACGTTGAAGGACCTGAGCCTCCTCAGAAAGTAGAGTCGGCTGTGGCCCTTTTTGTACAGGGCCCCGGTGTTACCGGCCCATTCCAGCCTGTTGTCCATATGGACTCCCAGGAACTTGTATGACCCAACCATTTCCACATCCATCCCCTGTATAGGGACTGCAGTCAGTTGTGCCTTGGTTCTCCTGAAGTCCACCACCATCTCCTTAGCAGCCACTCTAGACAAGGTGGGTGGAATTCAACGTCTGTTTTCATTCTACTCTTCTAGACTCAAAGATACAATATAACTTGAAACGTAATAGGACCATGTTTGTATTCCAAATACCAGGATTAATACAGAAGTAGTAAACCTAGTGTTACACAGAAGCTACTCGTACAAAAAGCCTGACCCGCTTTCTCCTCTGGCGACCCTTTGCATGTTTCTCCAATATTGTGTCCCCTACTGTATGTTCTTAGGTAAACCTCGTAATAGGTGGCTCAAGAACCTGCAGTGGATATAAGCAAAGGGTTAATTGGATGTTGTTTTGGTTAACAGGGCATTACATTTTTCTCCTGTGTACAGCCTTGTCTCACTAGATGCTATGCCACCCATGCATTGTATGGACAACAACAGTACATTCCATTAACTCTATTTATATAGTGCTAATTGTACAAGCAAATTATGAAAGAGGCCTGTGTATTGAATGTAAAAAAATCATGAAGAGCTAGCTAACAACAACAAAAGCTAGCTAGTAGTGCGAAATGGTAGGTGTGCTAGCATCTAGAGTTGAGCTAGCTAACATTAGCGGTTAGCAATTAGCAGGCGAACTTTTAGAAAATACATAGGATTTGCTTGGTTCATATGTGGGTATTTCCCAGAATTCGGGCCTATTTCTGTCCACAGGGTGTAATTCTATTAAAAACGAATGAAATCTAATGCATTTTAGCACCACTAATTAGTATAAACAAAAACAAGCCTAGATTTTTTTTATGGCTGCTCTTACTAATGATTTTAACACATTTTATTGGTGTTTTGTGGTACAATATCTGTGTTTTGGTGTTGTCCGCCACCAGAGTTTTCACATGTCGTGCCATATCTCAAACATTATTTATCACAAATGAATTAAAAAAAATATGCATATGAATTAAATGTTACCCGAACTAATAAACTACATGCACAGATTAAGCATATATATGCATTTTGTACTTTATTTTGCTTAATTTCTACCTGTCCCATGGTTTAGCCGTCATTACCAACACCTCTGCATAATGGCACTTTCCTAGTGTTTTTTCATCAAACATTTATTTGGTAGCCATGGTAACCTAATAGCATAGTGGAGCACATGGATTTCAAGCTGCAAGACTGATGCCTTGATGTCCAGAAAAGTAAGTAAATCTACTCTTTATTCTTTGTGTTGGGTATGTACACTTATTATGCGTCATTACCATATGTGTTGTATTTCTGTATTTTTAAACATTTTTGGATTATTTTTATCACTTTAATAGTTAAAATGGTGTACATTACATGTAGAAAGCTAGCTACTCTTGCTTAGTCATCATCTTTGCTAGTAAGGCTAGTTTTTTGACAAAAATGTCATTACCAGCACAGTCATTACCAGCACATTACAGCTTGTGCTGGTAATGACAGGTTGTGGTGGTGATGACGGCAGATACATTAAACATACTGTTCTTTAAAGAATTTATGTTGAATGTTTAAATGAATTAAAATACATTTACCAATCAAAGGTCACTATATTTTAAATGAAGTAATGCATTTGTTTTTAAAATACTAAATTAATTCATTATAATTGTTGTGTTTAGGTGTGACATGGCTCCAAAAGCAGCTGCTCAAAGGTCCAAATCATACAGAAAACATCTAAAAGATAATCCTGAGAAATATGCACAGTATCTGCAGAGTGAGAAAGAGAGATATCGTAGAAGAAGAGAAACAGGAAAATTGAAATCTGTTTCCCTATTGAGCACGCGAGAACACAAATATGAAAAAAAGCGATGGAAAGTTAATCAACAAAGGAAGAGAGCTAAGGACAGAGAAAAAAGAGAAATAGAAAATTATATTTCAATGAATAGTCCTCCAGAATCTCCTGATGTCCATACACAAGAGAATCAGAATAGGGATGTGCCAAATGCAGGGAATGAAAGAGGAGGTATGGCAGATTCCGTCCAAACCCCAAAGCAAAGAGGACGCAAGAAAGTCAATAGAAACAGAAGAAAGGTCTACTATGATCTTCAAAAGTCTCAAAAAAAGCTGGAAAATGCTTTGCAAAAGGTCACATGGAATTTCCTAGAGGCAGGCCATGGAAAGGGTGCAGCTGATGGGGTTGGCGCAGCCTTAAAACGGAGGGCAGATGTTCTTGTTGCAGGTGGAACAGACATTCCAGATGGGAGGATGTTCTTTGAGAAGCTGATAGAAGAGAAGTCAAAAATAAAGCTCTTCTACATCACAGAAAGTGAGATAGAAGAATATGACAGATCTATACCAGACCAGCTTGAAACTGTATGTGGTACAATGAAAATCCACCAGGTAAGTTTGAGCCACACCACACAAGCAGTACAACAGTCCAAAGTGTTGGTTGTCTTTTAGTTTATATTTGTGTTGTGGGAAGTTATGACTGTTGTGCTTTTTGTTTGTAGATTTTTACCACCAAGTCCGGCCACATCAACTGGCGAATCCTAAACTGTTTCTGCTCAGCTCCTGAAGATTGCCTCTGCTTTGCCCCTGAGTCTGTGGTCCTCAACAAAGCACAGAAAAAGAAAACCACTATGAAGACAGAGCCATGCCAAGGGATGCTCAATACAACGCCTGAAATAACCATGTCTTTGGTGGGAGAATGGTGTGTGGTCTGTTACGATGGGGAGGCCTACCCAGGTGTGGTCCAGGATGTCGATGAAGAGTCTGTCCAGGTGAAAACAATGTGTATCATTGGGGTTAACCGTTTTTTTTGGCCTCTGAAAGACGACATCCTGTGGTACAGGCATGAAGATTTCCTGGGGCTCATGCCAGAGCCAAAACCAGTCACCAAGAGGCATATGATGCTTGATGTCTCTGTCTGGAATAAAGTATCCTCCATGATGGATGAGAGGATGGAAGTTTGACGAGTTTTTGTCTGTTTTGTAGAAGATTTGGTATCAATGACATGTTTAATTTTTTAAGCAATTGTTGAACAAAAAGTTTAAGTAAACTGTCAGATTAGATTCTAGTTGTTTGGGATACGTAATATGACTAATGTGTTATTTCAGCGTTTTACCTGCCCTCCTGTTTCATGTTTTTTTTATTCAACATGGCTATGAAATTATTAAATAGTCTGTTTAGACTATAATTATACTGAACCAATCCTGTTCACAAGGAACACAGTTCATATTTGGTCTTCCATAATCAGATTAAACTATGTTTTGATGTTTAAACAGATTACTAGCTGGTGTTTTTTTTGTTGGTCTGAAGTCCCTTAGGCTCTTAAATTACAATAGGTTATGATCAGTGATTTGTCATCACCGCAACAAACTGTCATTACCAGAACTGCAATGTCATCACCATCACCATACATATTTTTGGCAATAAATTATGTATAAATTACAAAAACATCCTACAATTATATATTTCTGACAATGTTGGACAGTCTAAATGATCACTGTATTAAAAAGTTTTGATACATGGCATTCACTTAAAATAAGCTTATATTCCAAGCCAGGGTAGATTGATGAATCAGAAATGTAGATACTTAAATGACTATAATTCATCTTGCAAGTAAAAATCAACAATCCCATTAAGTTCAAGATAAAATAGATTCCATGTGAAACCACAAAATGTTTTTAAAGCACTGATTTATCATTTAAGTTTTATTTTTTACATATATTCGAGGATGTGATGGTAATGACACATTTACTTGACATAGTTAAGAAAATGGCAAAAAAATCATAAATTCCCTTATCTTATGGTCTCAACCAAGCTCATAACGTCGCTCTTGACTTAAGGACTGATAATTTGATGTATACCAATTTATCAAATTTGGAATTTTAATTTTCAAAATTGCGGCAACCCAATTTGGCCCTTAATCTGAGAAATGCCCATGTACACATTTAAATACACATAATTTGAGCCATTCTTTGTAAAAAAAAATATATATAAATCACCTGAGATGCCATCTTGTTCTACATTCAAAGTTAGATAGCTTAGTTAGCCCACTCGTTTTTCACTTTGTCAAAACACTTACATTATATCAAATTGATCAGAAAACTCATATCATGTTATCTCTAGATTTAAAAAAACAAAACAATACTTTTAAATGTTACAAATCTGAAAACAGGATAAATATTCAGAAATTGAGAGTTGACTTCTTTTCACTGGGCTTCTCTTCAACCACATGACAAAATAGGGAGTAATTCGCCTGCAGCCGTTTAACATTTATGTGACATGCACAGTCTGGAAATTTCCATAAACTTGTATAATTGGGAATTTACTATCTCATATCACGAACTTGTTCGGGGAAGTGTAGGAGTGTGCAGGAATGCAAAGGAAATTCCCATCCATGACCATGCACCTCAAATTTCATGGTAATATAGCAGATCCGATTTCACCCAGAAACTCAGCTTTTCATGCAGTGCATTATCTCAGCTCCAATGTCTGGCTGCTGCATGGGTCACAGAGAAACACAGGCCATGACAGAGAGTTTTGGTAGATAATGGTCTCCTGACCCTAATCTTCAACCCTAACCCTAGCTTCATGTCCACGTCCCAGCTCAACTCTAACCTTAGCATTTATTCTAACCCTAACCTTAGCTTCATGTCCACATCCCAGTTCAACCCAACCCTAACCCTTACTCTAACCCTTCACCCTAACCCTAACCCTAGCTTTGGTCTTCTTAACTCCAAGCATAAACTCAGTCCTTTTGATGCAGGCCTGCATAGTAGAAGACTGACCGTCACAGCGGCGCTGACAGAAGCTTGATGGGATACCTATGGAGCTTGGACTGAAAGTACAAATAGCATGTCACCTGTGTGTTTTCTTTAATGTTGTTCAGTACTCCTTGGTATTGCAATACAAAAGCAGATACACTGTAAGGACCTGTTACACCTAATCTGCAACATTTCAATTACGCTGCCGTTCTCTGTTTTGTTCTCTTTAAAAATAGATCTGACATTTTTTGATAATGATGCCTAATAGCCTACTTATGACAGGGGACCTTAAAAAAGTACATGCTCGGTTCCAACTCTTAGGAACTGCAAGGTTTTTTTGTTTGATGCCATAATATGTTCTGGGAAGATGTATTATTCTGCTTTGATGGTTGTATGTTTCTCCTTATGTGTATTTGTGAGGAAGAACACATGTTAGTCATTTAGCAGATCGATTTACAGGAACAATTAGGATTCAGTGCCTTGCTCAAGTGAACATGAACAGATTTTTAATTTATTGAGCTCAGGGTTCAGAACCAGCAACCTTTTGTTTACTGGCTCAACGCTCTTAACCACTAGGTTACCTGCTGCCCATTTCTGAGAATGGTCCAGTGTCAGTGTGATAGTTTCTCTATGATTGTCCATACAGTGCATTTGGAAAATATTCAGAACCCTTGACCTTTTCCACATTTTATTACATTACAGCCTTATTTCCCCCCTCATCAATCTATACACAATACTCCATAATGCCATAGCAAAAACAGGTATTTAGATTTTTTTGCATAAAAATAATGATATCTATACTGAAATATCACATTTACTTAAGTATTTACTCTTTACTCACTACATTGTTGAAGCACCTTTGGCAGTGATTACAGCCTTGAGACTTATTGGGTATGACGCTACTAACTTGGCACACCTGTATTTGGGAAGTTTCTCCCATTCTTCTCTGGAGATCCCCTCAAGCTCTGTCAGCTTAGATGGGGAGCGTCGCTGCACAGCTATTTTCAGGTCTCTCCAGAGATGTTAGATCGGGTTCTGGCTGGGCCACTCAAGGACATTCAGAGACTTGTCCTGAAGCCACTCCTGCATTGTCTTGGCTGTGTGCTTAGGAACTCTGAAACTATGTCAGAGTGACTATCGGGTTCTTGGTCACCTCCCTGACCAAAACCCTTCTCCTCCGATTGCTCAGTTTGGTCGAGTGGCCAGATCTAGGAAGAGTCTTGGTGGTTCCACTTCTTCCATTTAAGAATGATGGAGGCCACTGTGTTCTTGCTAACCTTCAATGCTGCAGAAATGTTTGGTACACTTCCCCAGATCTGTGCCTCGACACAATCCTGTCTCGGAGCTCTACGGACAATTCCTTCGACCTCATGGTTTGGTTTATGCTCTGACATGCACTGTCAACTGTGGGACCTTATATAGACTGGTGTGTGCCTTTCCAAATCATGTCCAATCATTTGAATTTACTACAGGTGGACTCCAATCAAGTTGTAGAAACATCTCAAGGATGATCAATGGTAACAGGATGCACCTGAGCTCAATTTCGAATCTTATAGCAAAGGGTCTGAATACTTATGTAAATAAGGTATTTCTGTTTTATATTTTTTATACATTTGCAAAAACCTGTTTTCTCTTTGTCATTATGGTGTATTGTGTGTAGATTGATGAGGGAAAAAATGCATTTTATCCATTTTAGAATAAGGCTGTAACGTAACAAAATGTGGAAAAAGTCAAGGGGTCTGAATACTTGCACTGTATGTATGACCAGACATAAGCACCCTCCCCCATCCAGCCTTTGCCTTCCTCCGATATGCGCACACAAGTGCAAGCACCAAAACCTATTCCCAGGTCAATTAGTTGATTGATTATACACTAGGAGGGTACGGTACTTACAGGTTACAGAAACATCCCTTACCAGATAGCAGGGATTTATGTAATTATTACAGGGATTTATGTAATTACTGAATCAGTTATTTAATGGAGTTATTTAATTAGTGATGTATTTCTTACCCTTTGACATTCATCATTACCATCATTCTGCTGCTACATCAGAGCTAATTATTATAATAATGTGTAATTACAATAATGCGGCGGATGCAGAGACACTCAGGGCTGTAATATTTTTATTTATTTAACCTTTATTTAACTTGGCAAGTCAGTTAAGAACAAATTCTTATTTACAATGACGGCCTACCTCCAGGGTCAACCATAGTAGTACGGAGCCCCTGGAGCAAATTGGGGTTAAGTGCCTTGCTCAAGGACACGGCTCGGGGATTCGATCCAGCGAACCTTTCGATTACTGGCCCAATGCTCTACCCACTAGGCTACCTGCCGCCCATGATGAGGCAGAACCTCTGACCTCACTAACTCTGATCTCAGATCAGATCTGGTCTGGTTAGGCACCCTGTTCAGGCTGTTTATATTGATCTCAGATAACTTGCACTACTGTGTCCTAGTGATGCTCTAATGCTCACAGAGACAAACGGACATAAATTATTATGATTATTATTATGTGTCGAGCTAGAGGAGCCTGGCTTGTCTACTAGCCCTCTGTAATGCTTTGTTTGGCTAGAGTTCACATTCTGATGTCAGAGTGCATTCACTTGATCTGCAGGGAGGGAGGCAAAAAGAGATGAGAGTATAGAGAGAGGGAGAGAACGATGCAGTAACAAGAGGGAGAGAAGGAGAGGATAGAGAGAGAGGGAACAATGCAGTAACAGGAGGGAGAGAAGGAGAGGATAGAGAGAGGGAACAATGCCGTAACAGGAGGGAGAGAAGGAGAGCATAGAGAGAGAGGGAGGGAACAATGCAGTAACAGGAGGGAGAGAAGGAGAGGATAGAGAGAGAGGGAACAATGCAGTAACAGGAGGGAGAGAAGGAGAGGATAGAGAGAGAGGGAATGATGCAGTAACAGGAGGGAGAGAAGGAGAGGATAGAGAGAGAGGGAACGATGCAGTAACAGGAGGGAGAGAAGGAGAGGATAGAGAGGGAGGGAACGATGCAGTAACAGGAGGGAGAGAAGGAGAGGATAGAGAGAGAGGGAGGGAACGATGCAGTAACAGGAGGGAGAGAAGGAGGATAGAGAGAAAATTTCTGATGCTAATGCCACCCCAACATGAAGACCTGTCTGCTAGAACTCATGACGTATTGGCTTTAGAATCTACAAGATGTGCTGTTCGGGGTCAGAACTTCCCTGCAGGCTTCACTAAACACTTTCCAATATGAATAAAACAAAGGCATTCTTTCCTCCTCTCCTTTGTGACTGACTGCTGTAATATAGAGTTAGTAGATGGAGGAGGAGAAGTGAAGTATAAAGCAAGGTGTCTTAATAGTTCTGGAACATTGTCTCCCCCCACAGGCTGTTGTTGTCCAGTTTGTTGTGTTCTGTGATGCTGCGTTCCGTGGCTGTCTGTCACCGCACCACAAACAGCAACACGCACACGCTGCCTGGTAAACATGATGTGACAGAGGAACTGACAAGCTTGAGAACAAGGGAATGAACTGTGTGTGTGTGTGTGTGTGTGTGTGTGTGAGTGACTAAAGGCTAAAGGAAAACAAAGACTGTGGAGAATGTGAAAGAACTGGGGTGAACAGAGGTAATGAGAAGAAGAGGAGAGGTGGGTAAAGGAGGATAAGAGAGAAAGGGAGAATTGGAATCTGGTGAGGGGGTTGAGAACTCTTTGAAGAAAAAAAAAAGCATGACTAACAAAATCTTTGAAAAGCCCAGTGCCTCAGTCCTTTTACTCAGACTGTGGTTCTCATTAAAGCGTATCACTAGTAAAGTTAACTTACAGTATACAATTTATTGGAACGGCGGGTTATCTAGTGCCTGGATCTCCCTTTAACTTCTTATCAAACCAAACATGCTATAACAGTACTTCTTCATCTCATCTACACCGGAGTCCAACCGGAGTCTTGTTATAGACTGATAAGACCACATTGAGTGCAATTCAGAGAGCTTTTGAGAGAGATTATTATTTATTTTTTTATAGCTCTGAAAAAGAGCTGATGTGATTGGTCAAAAGACCAATTAGTGGAAAAAATATCAGAATTGGGCTGCCTGTCTAAAAGTTAATATAAGGGTGTGTGCAGAACAGTAATTGGAAGATTAGCACACACAAAATCTCTGCTCATCCTAACCCATTTAAAATGCCTCAAACAAAGCTGACTAGTGTTCTCTTCATTTACCATGGTTCTGTAATGAACAAAACCCCAATGTGTCTGACTGACTGTCTCATCAATTGTGTAACTATTGTGTAATTAGTTGATTATGTGATTGAATGACTGATTGGTTGATTGAAAAGCAGCATTATTACAAACAGGGTTTGTTTTTATTTTCAAGTAACTCCTCTTTCTCTTAGTGCTTTAGCTCCTAGGTTTTCAAAAATATATTTCCTATATATTTTATCAGTCTTTTATACATAATGTATATGTACACTGTATCAGCAGAGAACATGTGTTTTGTTAGAGTCCCTTTCCAGTTTTGCAAGGTCATTAGAGACTCCAGTTTGGCACATATTAATCATTGACTTCTTCCAGTTATACTAAGAGAAGGAGATAGGCAATTATGCACTCTCTCACACACATTGTGCGCACTCTCACACATTGTGCGCTCTCACACACACACACTGTGCACTCTCACACACACACACTGTGCACTCTCACACACACACACACACACACTGTGCACTCTCACACACACACACACACTGTGCACTCTCACACACACACACACACTGTGCACTCTCACACACACACATAGTGCACTCTCACACACACACATAGTGCACTCTCACACACACACATAGTGCACTCTCACACACACACATAGTGCACTCTCACACACACACATAGTGCACTCTCACACACACACATAGTGCACTCTCACACACACACATAGTGCACTCTCACACACACACATAGTGCACTCTCACACACACACATAGTGCACTCTCACACACACACATAGTGCACTCTCACACACACACAGTGCACTCTCACACACACACAGTGCACTCTCACACACACACACACATAGTGCACTCTCACACACACACATAGTGCACTCTCACACACACACACATAGTGCACTCTCACACACACACATAGTGCACTCTCACACACACACACACATAAAAAGGAGAGGGCCCAGAAACACACACATAACAACCCAAATCATCTCCATTTCACACTTAGCGAGATGCATTTGAGTCGGTATTCGTCCAGTATCACAGTGAATTCGACCACAAGACAGTGAGCAGCACTGATTCTTCATATGCCTCTATATGACCTTTGATATGGTTATAGTCTACAGTACATTGTCCTAACCTTATGGGATGGTAAACCAGATGTCTCTATAGACCACTGGTCACCTTAACACTAAACACAACTTGATGTAAGTGTCTGCCAGGCACAGCTTCTGAGTAAAGAACATTGGTTTCAAGTCAAGTACCAAACAATGGAGGGGACAACTACGCAAAACAACAACAAGGTGTTAGAAGAACACATGTAAAGACATCAATAATTCAACATTGGAATGACCAATATTAATATTCAGACTATGGTGTAGCTGCAGAACAATAAAACAGGAATGTTCTTTGTCATCATACCAACATTATCTTGATCGCTGCCCCATACTGCACCTACTGTAGCAAAAGAGTTCCACCTCCTTTGATCATCTCACACAGATACACACTACCGACTGGGAGGAGACTAGCTGGTAGCAAAACACACCAAAATGTTATATTAACATTTAATATATTCTCTTCAAAAGGGAAGTCAACATCTTATCAGCTCATTTGACCTCCTATTGCACCAATTTCACTGTGAGAAACACTCCTTTAAATGGATACCTGACAACTGTTGATTATGTGGTTATTTTGACAGAGCCCAGCTATCCACATACTTCAAAGTAAAGCTAATAAAGACGTTGTCAACCCCATAGAGCTCTGTATGTGTATTACCTACACCAGTATTTCCCAACTCCGATCCTCCAGTAGCCCCAGCAGTACACATTTGTATTGTAGCCCCAGACAATCACACCTGATTCAACTTGTCAACTAATCATCAAGCCCTCAATGTGTTCAATCAGGAATATTTGTCCGGGGATACAACAAAAATGTGTACCGTTGGGGGGTACTCGAGGACCGGAGTTGGGAAACAGTGAGGAGAGAGATGTTACATACACAATATGACAAGATGGAGTCTGGATGGGTCAAGCCCTGACACACAATCTCCTCCACCTACCAGCACAGTGAACATTATAACAGCTCCCCAATAGAAATAAATAATATGGCATTTTACAAAACAGGGACTAGACTACACAGAGAATAAACTGGAATTAAACCAAACTAGTCTAGAGAATAGTAGAGATGCAGTTTGTGTCAGTGAGTGACTATGTTCTAGAGAGGGGTCTAGATCACAACATGGTTATAATCATGGATATTACAAAAGGGCCACAATGGAGAGGAACATTCAGGCCTGGGCCACTCTCTATGGAAGAGGATGGGAGCAGCAGAAAGAGAGCTACATGCATCCAGGTCTTCTGTTAGACAATATCTCAGCATTACAATGAATAGGTTTGGCTTGGTCACAACTCAAGTCAACTTGAATCCACACCAGCTCAAACAGTGAACCCTAAAACATGCAGTTCAGCGACACCAGATGCATAGACCCTCTCTCAACTAGTTTATATCTCTCCCTAAAATGTCCATTCCATCCCAGCTCTAGCCATTCCCCAGGTAGAAGACATCTATGAGCTGGACATTGTAAATTGAAGGTCACGGATAACCCTACTAAAAGGATTTATGAACTTGTGACATTAAGTGAAATTAGACATACTATACAGATATACAACATTCTATCCAACAGCAGTCAGCATCTGTACCAGTCCATCCAGACCTCCAGACCAGTCGGTATCTGTACCAGTCCACCCAGACCTCCAGACCAGTCGGTATCTGTACCAGTCCATCCAGACCTCCAGACCAGTCGGTATCTGTACCAGGCCATCCAGACCTCCAGACCTGGCCCCATGCAGTGACAAACAGGCATCACACACCAGCCTGTTGTAGCTTCTTTTTGTTTCCTGCTCCTTGATGTTGTGACTGTTTTTGTTGTTGTTTTTTTAAAGTGCTGTCCAGATGCAGGTGGCAGAAGGTAAAAAAGCATTTTACACAGTCTTCCCAGCATGCTGAACGCAGGGAGGGAGAGAAGGGGGTTACGAGAAAGGAAGTGCAGGCAGACCCAGGGCAGGCAGTGGGACAGGGAATGGTGTTGGCACACGTCTCAGAGAGGTTTCAGGAGGGATCAGAGTTCCAATCCTCTCTGGCTGGGCGTTTATTCCAGCTACTCCCTGGACTGATAGAAGAGGATGTATCCAGACTCTGAGTTCTTGGAGATGTCTGACGTCAGCCCATAGAACTCTTCGATGGCCTGGGCATCAATTTTCTGATCAAACCAGAGAGTGAGACAACAAATGATGAAACATGAGGTGTGAGCCATATAAACAGGTGTGATGGCCAACAAACTGAGACACACACCTCCACGATGTCATCATCGAACAGCAGCCAGAAGCCATGACTCTTTACTATGGTGATGTAGTGTCCTCTGTTGGGTCCACTGAGGGGAAAGCGGCGATATGAGAACAATATGGTGTCTATAGGTACAGTACATTTCAGTTTGGATACCATTTCTTGTGTGTGTCCTACCTGCCACAGTGGACGACCACAGCGACCAGGTCGTACATACGGTCAAGGTTGACAGCGTCTCCAGAGGTGTTGAAGAGGCGGAGTTCCAGAGGGAACACAACACGATAGGACAGCTTGGTGTATCGGTGCAGCTGCTCCATGTACTTAAACCGCTTCAGGTGCAAGGCCAGAATCAAAGGCAGCTTCTTCACACACATCCTATAGGGACACACAGAGAAGTTATACACAGACTGACACACAGAGACGTTATACACAGACAAAGACAGACAAAGACAGACAGACAGACAGACAGACAGACAGACAGACAGACAGACAGACAGACAGACAGACAGACAGACATTGTGTACTGACCGTTTCTGGGCCTCCTGCTTGCTGCAGCATGTCTCACAGTAGTATTTGTATTCACTGCACAAGGTCTCTGTGTTACTGAAGTCCCTGGGGAACGCAACACACACAGAGGGGACTGTGTCAGTCAGGCTGATACACAGAGTAGAGAATGCTCTATCTACAGCAGGGGTGGCAAGTGTACAACAGTTCTAGTTGAGTAAAGTAACAGGTACAGTGCCTTCAGAAAGCATTAACACCCCTTGACTTTTTCCACATTTTGTTGTGTTACAGCCTGAATTTAAAATGGATTAAATAGATTTTTGTCATTGACCTACACACATACACACACACACACACACACACACACACACACACACACACACACACACACACACACACACACACACACACACACACACACACACACACACACACACACACAATACTCCATTATGTCAAAGGGAAATTATGTTTTTGAAAATTGTACAACTTAATTAAAAATGAAATGCTGAAATGTCTTGAGTTTAATAAGTATTCAACCCCTTTGTTATTGGCAAGCCTAAATAAGTTCAGGAGTAAAGGTTAGCTTAAAAAGTTGCATAAGTTGCATGGCCTCACTCTGTGTGCAAAAATAGTGTTTAACATGATTGTTGAATGACTACCTCATCTCTGTACACCAAACACACAATTATCTGGAAGGTTCCTCAGTCGAGTGAATTTCAAACACAGACTCAACCACAAAGACCAGGGAGGTTTTCCAATGCCTTGCAAAGGGCCCCTATTGGTAGATGGGTATAAAAAAAGAAGCCTCTCGACTGGTGCAGCAGTCTAAGGCTCTGCATCGCAGTGCTAGCTGTGTCACTACAGATCCTGGTTCGATTTCAGGTTGTGTCGCAGCCGGCCGCGACCGGGAGACCCATGAGGCGGCGCACAATTGGCCCAGCGTTGTCTGGGTTAGGGGGGCGCGCTCTAGCGACTCCTGTGGCGGGCCGGGCACATGCACGCTGACACGGTCACCAGATGTACGGTGGAGCGCATGACTTATGGGTTAAGCAGACATTTTGTCAAGAAGCAGTGCGGCTTGGCGGGGTCGTGTTTCGGAGGACACGCGGCTCTCGACCTTCGCCTCTCCCGAGTCCGTTCAGGAGTTGCAGCGATGGGACAAGACTGTAACTACCGAATGTATATCACAAAACTTTTTTCAAATCATCATTAGTCGCATCATGCAGCCTTACAATGTATTAAAAATCAAAACATTTAGCCCAACGTTTGTAGAACTAAAGTTACATGAATAACATATAAGAGGACCTGTGTGAGGCTGGCACCTACTACCATACCCCATTCAAAGGCACTTAAATCCTTTGTCTTGCCTCAATGGGACACAGACACAATTCATGTCTTCTTCTTCTGTGTTTTATGGTGGTTGGTAACCAACTTTAAGGTGCATTAATGCCAACAACTGGACTGGAGTGTGGACCAGAGACAGGGAAAGTCAGAATCCTACCCAATATTCTTATCTCCCTAAGGAAACGAAATACATAATTAAATACTAAATCCGCTGAAGATTTCCCAGCAGTTTACTCAATCTTGGCTCTTCAACCCCATTCCTCCTCAAATCTAATAACAATTGTTCCCTTTCCCTATTTCTGGCATGGCAATATAACTTTATCCACTGTCTCCATCTCCTCCTGACAATGATCACACCTCCCAGTCAGATGTTTCCCCACCAATTTCAATGTACCATGGAGCCTTGTGTGTCCCAGTCTCAGCTTTGTAATTACACTTTCCTCCCTTCTCTCTGGACCGGAGGACCTCCCTGCCTCCACCTTTTCCTGAATCTTATACAGGCATCTTACCTTTCCCTCTCTGTTCCACAACTCTTGCCCTTTGAATCTACTCCTTCCTCAACATCTCTTACCCTCTTAAGCAACCCTAGATGTATCACTGGCTGAGGGAGAAACCAAGGTGGGATAGCAGGAAGAACCACAGAGGGGCTAAACTCCCTCCAAAACAACCCCATCTCTCTCGCCATGCCATCCACCCAAAACTTGTATTCAGATTTAGTTAAGGTTTCCAGCAGTCTAGGACTACCTTTTTTGAAAGGATGTGTAACCTTATGTCCTTGTAGATTTACCCAATATGTCATGGTTAGCCGTTGTCTTCTTCACTTTAACGGCATCTCTGCTGCCACCGGGGAGGTCCTGAGTGCCCACAACATATTCTTAGGGCTTGACTCAATTGACTTAATTGTCTCATGGTTTAAAACTCCTTCTTCAATCTGTCTCCTCCCCTTCATCTACACTGATTGAAGTGGATTTAACAGGTGACATCAATAAGGAATCATAGCTTTCACCTTGTCAGTTTGTCATGGAATATTGAATATTATTGTTTTCATATTATATATATATATATATATATTTTTTTTTACACATGTTTACATTTTTCTTCCACTTTATGTATTTTGTGTAGATCGTTGACAAAAAATTACAATTAAATCAATTTTAATCTCACCTTGTAACACAACTGCAGTTGAAGTCGGAAGTTTACATAGACCTTAGCCAAATACATTTAAACTCATATTTTCATAATTCCTGACATTTAATCCTAGTAAAAATTCCCTGTCTTAGGTCAGTTAGGATCACCACTTTATTTTAAGAATGTGAAATGTCAGAATAATAGTAGAGAGAATGATTTATTTCAGCTTTTATTTCTTTCATCACATTCCCAGTGGGTCAGAAGTTTACATATACTCAATTAGTATTTGGTAGCATTGCCTTTAAATTGTTTAACTTGGGTCAAACGTTTCGGGTAGCCTTCCACAAGCTCCCACAATAAGTTGGATGAATTTTGGCTCATTCCTCCTGACAGAACTGGTGTAACTGAGTCAGGTTTGTAGGCCTCATTGCTCGCACAGGCTTTTTCAGTTCTGCCCACAAACTTTCTATAGGATTAAGGTCAGGGCTTTGTGATGGCCACTCTAACACCTTGACTTTGTTGTCCTTAAGCCATTTTGCCACAACTTTGGAAGAACCCTTGGGGTTGTTGTCCATTTGGAAGACCCATTTGCGACCAACCTTATGGCCCAACAGTTATATTTTTGTTTCATCAGACCACAGGACATTTCTCCTAAAAGTACGATCTTTGTCCCCATGTGCAGTTGCAAACCGTAGTCTGGCTTTTTTATGGCGGTTTTGGAGCAGTGGCTTCTTCCTTGCTGAGTGGCCTTTCAGGTTATGCCGATATAGGACTTGTTTTACTGTTTTACTTTTGTCCCAGTTTCCTCCAGTTCTGGGATTGATTTGCACTTTTTGCACCAAAGTACGTTCATCTCAAGGAGACAGAAAGCTTCTCTTTCCTGATCGGTATGACGGCTGCGTGGTCCCATGGTGTTTATACTTGCATACTATTGTTTGTACAGATGAATGTGGTACCTTCAGGGGTTTGGAAATTGCTCCCAAGGATGAACCAGATTTGTGGAGGGCTACACTTTTTTTTCTGAAGTCTTGGCTAATTTCTTTAGATTTTCCCATGATGTCGAGCAAAGAAGCACTGAGTTTGAAGGTAGGCCTTCTTCTTCTTCTTCTTCTTCTTCTTCTTCTTCTTCTTCGGATTTTATGGCGGACTACACCCAAAAGGTGTATTGCCGCCACCAACAGGGCGGTTTGAAACAACCAAATGTTTTTTAAATTTTTTATAAATAAATCCATATGTATTAGTGATACTAAGTTAATCCACCCTAATAAAAAAATATTACATTGCCAAAACAAAACCCAAAAATAAATAAACTACTCAAATAACTTTTCTGTTAAACATAAATAAAACATATCTGATCCCTACACGGGCTCAAGGGAACCCTGAGAGGGTGGATCTTCCGTCGCCAGTACTCCTTGCAAATCTACAGAAGTAAAATCCTTCAGTCCCAAAAACTTTTCTGCCACAGCCACAATAATGTCCAGTTTCTTTGATTTATTTGTGACTTGTGCTGTACAGTTTACAACTGTGGCAATGAACGCATCAAAATCTACCTTTTTAACACACATTGTGTCTTTATTCTGGCAACAAACATTTACAACAGGCTGTATTATATCCACTACCTTATATTTTGCATTCACTACCATATCTTCCCGTGTTTTCTTAATTCTCTTATTTGCCTCCGCATAGGAGATTCTGTTAACCGCTCTAACCTTTACCTTTACTGGGCAGTCCATATACTCAGGATCATGGTCCCCAACACAATTGCAACACCTTCGTCCTTCTACACATTGTTCTTCACTATACTCTGTTCGTCTACACACACTTGCAACATGACCAAATCCTTTACAATTTGTACACTGCAATGGTTTGGGAACGAAGGCTCTCACTGCATATCTTACATATTCAAGTTTCACATGTGTAGGTATTTGCTCATCATCAAAAAACAACAATACCGACAGACTTTCCTCTTTTTCCCCATTCACCCAACGGTTCAGACGCCGGGCACCAACCACACCAGGAATTCTCTTCAGTGAATCAACCTGAACATCTGTCGTAACCCCTGAAATCACTCCTTTAACGGGTGTTCTACTCCGAAGTCTACTCCGAAGTCTTTTAAGGCCTATTGCAATCTTCCTCTGCTCATTAGAAACACATTTAATCAAAATAAGACCCCTCCTGGTCACTCTGACATACTCCACTTTACCAATCGCATACTTCACCATTTTCGATACTTCAAAAGAGTTTCCCACATATGCATCCTTGTTTAATAAACGCATCCCAACAAGAAGCGATTCATTATCATTTACACACGTTTCATTCACTTCAATCTTAAACAATTTTCTTTTTGTTCCAGTTTGACACTATTTTAGCCCATTCAGAACTTTCATCTTCGCCACTTTTAGGTAGGCCTTGGAAGGTAGGCCTTGAAATACATCCATAGGTACACCTCCAATTGACTCAAATGATGTCAATTAGCCTATCAGAAGCTTCTAAAGCCATGAGATCATTTTCTGGAATTTTCCAAGCTGTTTAAAAGCACAGTCAACTTAGTGTATTTAAACTTCTGACCCACTGGAATTGTGATATAGTGAATTATACTGTAAGTGAAATAATCTGTCTGTAAACAATTGTTGGAAGAATTACTTGTGTCATGCACAAAGTAGATGTCCTAACCGACTTGGCAAAACTATAGTTTGTTAACATGAAATCTGTGGAGTGGTTGAAAAATGAGTTTTAATGACTTCAACCTAAGTGTACGTAAACTTCGACTTCAACTGTAAATGTAGAACAAGTCAAGGGGTGTGAATACTTTCTGAAGGCACTGTAAATATTAACCTGAGACAGTGTGTTATTGATGTATTCTGCTCTACGTCCACAGAAAGATCCAGAAACTCCTCATCTTTGCTGCTGACCTGTCGCACACACAGAGACAGAGAGAGATGGGATGAATTAGTGTACTGGCCTCTTCACAGTCTGAAAGGCACTGATGCTGCCCCTGCTTTAAGACCAGACCAGATCACACACTGGCACACAAGATGAGAGAGCGGGGCTCTTTGATGTGTTGATAGGGTTGTAAGGATGTATCAGTGAAAAGCTGAGTGCCTGTAGCGTGGTGAAGAGGGTTGTTTGGGCCCAATCTTTGCCTCCCTCCCTCTGCTCTTCCGCTCTGAGACAGGCATAATGGGAGGCCGGTGACACAGCCTTTGGGGGCTGTGTGGAGGATCTCTGTCAGAGCTCAGCTCACAATCCCCTCATATCCTCCTTTATTACAGAGAGAGCTAATCCCTATGTGTGACGCAATCATTCACCCCAGCACCAGCCGAGGGCACAGAGGGAGGACAGGGACAAGACTCACAGGGACTCAGAGGAACAGATGGATTGGAAGCATTACCAACACTGCTGAGGAAGGGTCTTGGACTGTTCATGGACTGTAAGGAAAATGGATCAATAAATTATTCTTACATAAGCATTTATGTTGTCTGCCACCGTGTCTCACATGACTTGGTGGAATTAGGACCACCCATTTCAGTCACTGCCAGAGAACATAAAACCCACTACCCCAGAAACAACGGCCCTGATGGACTCACCGTCTCACAGTTGAGGCAGCGCGTCTCATTGGTCAACGTGCCCTGGAAGATGTCATGCACCCAGGTGGGCTCCGTGGTCTTGTTCTTGGTCTCGGTCTCGGTCTCTGTGGTGACGGCCATTCCATTGTTCTTGAGGCGTCCAATCTGCTTCTCCTGCTTCCTCTCCTCCTGCAGGATGTCTGCCACCATGTTCAGCTTTTCCTCCTGTAGGTTGTCTGCCACCGTGTTCAGCAGGTAGTTGAGGAACTCATGGGCGTCCTGCTGCATGTAGTTATCAAAAAGGTCTGTAGGGGGAGACACAGGACAGGGGCTGTTAGGGCAACACTTGGGAGGGGAGGGTCTGTGTGGAGAGGTGGTCAGTCAGTCAACAGTCGTGTTCAAGGTGAATCAGGGCACATTGATGCACATGGACACACATAAATCAGATATGTGTGTGAAAAGTGAAAGTGGAGAGAGAGAATGTGAAAGTGATAGAATGAAAGAGAGAAGGCAGCTGACCAGTCCCTGGTCCACACAGAGATGTTCATTGTTCATTCATAGAGAGAGCTTCCTGGAGTCAGGCTACCGAGAACAATCTGCCTCTATTCCAGTTCCATGCTCTGGATGACCTTACCACCACCACAACATGCACCTGCCCTTCACCCTACAGTGACAATTACCTGACTAAAACACTTCCACTGCCCCCCTACCCCTACCCCCAGCTCAAAACATGCCTATATGTGCTGAAAACTTCAAGGCAACTGGTCTCAGCAGTCTGAAACAGTCCATTTGACTTACTACCAATACTAACAACAATAATCATATGGCAGGTTTAACCGATACAACAGCGTAGCTATGACGGTATAACACCATAGTCCTCTAATTTATTTGTCCCCAGGCTCAGCCCTCTCCCAGTCAGTCCAGGGATGACAGTGATTGTAATTAGGTTTGGTGTAGTCTCTCTCACCATTCTCCTTACGCAGACGTGAGATGAACTTCTTGGGCGGGATGACTCCCACCTTTTTCTTCTGGGTGGTGATGCTGTGGAAGAGGTCTGCCAGACACGTGAGCAGGTTCTCCTTCTTCTTCTGCTGGGCCTTGTAGGCCAGCACGTTCTCCCGGAAGGGCCGGCAGAAGTACAGGGCCTGAAGAACCGAGTTACAGTAACACGTGTTCCCGAACTGAGGGTCCACCCCGGCAGGGACAAGACAAACAGAAAGAGAGAAGGGTGAGATTTTTATGAGTTTGTTTGAGGACCGGTTAACTAAACATTGTAAACATGCAGAGAAGATTCAAGCATCATGACCATCACCTCCAACAGAGATTGTTTCTATACAGTGCTGAGAGGGTTGCAAAAGTCCGGGGACTTTCAATAAATTCCCTGGTTTTCCAGAAATCCTATTTTGAGGATTCCAGATTTCCTGCTTATTCCCTTTTGAGTCTGGGAATCCTCCAACCGGGATATCGGGGAAAAACAGGCAATTTATTGAAAGTTCCAGGAATTTTGCAACCCTAGTTGTTAGTCCTAAAAGGGATATAAGAGCCAGATATATTAATGAATATAAACTTAGTATAGCCAAACTCTGCTTTTGTATTTATTTTTTATTTAACCTTTATTTAACTAGGCAAGTCACTTAAGATTTTTTTTAAATTTCCAATGAAGGCCCAGGAACAGTGGGATAACTGCCTTGTTCAGGGGCAGAACGACAGATTTTTTTATTTTTGTCAGCTCGGGGATTCGATCCAACAACCAGCTACCTGCCGCCCCAACAATATCCATCTGAAGGGTTGGCTAACAGACCAGTTGGTACCTAATTAGAATAAAATAGCAGTGAAACAGACAAAACAACCTGTTTCTAATAAAAAGCGTCAACACCAATCACCTGTCCGATGGGAAACATGACTCAGTAGTGACCTAATGGACAGCTTGTTCTGAAAAGGACACCAGTGTTTATAATGATCATCCAAGTGGATGACACTTACATTGACCAATCCAAAGTAGTGTTCGTTGATTGGGAACTGCTCCGTACCAATGTCTTTCTCCAGAGCAGAGGCATTGGTGCCCTAAGAGAGACCAGAGAAAGAGAACATGATCTTTAATGTGCAAAGTCAAAACATCCTTATTATGCATGAAATAGGCTACACATCATCATCTGGAGTGTCCCACATCTCCTTCAGTGAGTGTGTTGTGAGCAAAGACGTAGATTGTGGGGAGGGGGTAAGTAGGCCTATTACAATGTTAAGATCCAAGAGTATTTAACATTCTGTTAGTGTAGAGACAGGCCACTTATCTCCTGACAGAGCCCATTGACTAACCAGAGCTCAGAGAGGTTCCAGATGAAACCGTGGCTTTGTTGAGAGACTTCTGCTAAAGTTGCTTGAGTCTTTAAATCACTGCCATTTTCTCTCAGTCAAAGCTTTGCTTTGTTGTCTCTGATTTTCGTTTTGACTTTGAGTTCTCAAGCTTCACTGTCATACAGACACATGCACATTTTCACACACACACACACACACACACACACACACACACACACACACACACACACACACACACACACACACAGCTGAGCCTGTGATAAAGATACAGTACATTTGCTTGTCTCATCTAAACAATACTGTTCAATCAAAGCTTACAAACATTGGTACAAAGGAGAAAAACAACAAAGACCAGATGATGACAATACAGGTCCCTTCATCAACAATCAAATGCTCTGTGTCACAATAACACTACTGAACTTCAAAACTTGACACTTTCCTTAAGTTTTGAATCTTTATCAACTGCCAGATTCAATAAACCCATTACATTTTGTGGTGGTGCTGGTAGTAAAGAAAGGTTACACTTTACATGATTGTCCTTATTAATGTGTAGACTAAATATTCATGCACAGTGTAACAACTAGGCGTATAATAATTACTTGTTACATTGTACTTAGGACTAATTACACAGTTATAAGGGCACACGGATGTAAAGTGTGACCTAGGGACCTTCTAGATCACGTGTCAAACTCATTCTAGGGAGGGCCGAGTGTCTGCGGGTTTTGCTCCGCCCTTGTACTTCATTGATGATTAATTCAAGATAGAGCTACCTTTCCGAAATGATGGAACCTTCCGCCCCCTTTGCATCCCCGTCAAGCAAGGACCGGTGGATTGATTGATTGATTGGAACAATTCGACCATGTCCCTCTCTCATCGTCCTTACACAAGGTGCCCAACAGTGACTGCAGCAGGTAATCGATATCGCTATGGCTACTTACCATATTACAAATGGAGGCGATATTTCTGACAGTCATTTAGTTTACAGGGTCCCCCTCACCGTCATATTTATAAAATAAACATGTTTCAATGCAGGACGATATTGAGAAAATATTCAACTAATTCGCAGCCGCAGCTAGATTGCCAGACTGCAACCCACTTCCCAGGGTTAAAAAACAGGCAATGAATGTCTGGACTAGAGACCAATCAGCACGAAATAAAAACTAAAGCAACATTTAACGCTGTTTTGACTTCATTATAGCAGACTTCTACCGTATCATGTATCTAAAATAACACGAGTGAGTAGTAAACACACAAAGTTGCGGCAGGTTGATAACAACGGATTACAACCACTGATCTATAATACGAATGATTAAATCAAGCAGCTACGTAGGGTAATGTACAACCCGCCCATCTCAATAAACTACGACTGCATTGCTAGCGAATGGAGCGCTCTGTTTGATTGACATAACAGACAGACTAATCGGATTTGGGGTTTGCATGAAGCAATGTATTTAGGGAGTTGTAGTGGACAGTTAGTACTAGTGGACACTGATTTATCATTTACTTGCACCAAATATTCACGTCACATTTTACACCAACGTTTGGACGGACATATGATGAAACTAAAGTTTGATATTGCTTGCGTTATACTGGTTTGAAACTTAATTTACAGACATATTTGCCACAAATGTTGCCTGTGTCTTGGAAACTGTAGGAGTTCCATTATTTTCCAGCAGTGTTGCCATGGTCGCTAAAATAATGTCTGGAACGGAGCAAATGGAATGGCATCAAACATATGGAAACCATGTGTTTGATGTATTTGATACCATTCCACTGACTCCACTCCAGCCATTACCACGAGCCCTTTCTCCCCAATTAAGGTGCCACCAACCTCCTGTGTATGTGTGTGTGTGTGTGTGTGTGTTGAGTAAGCGCTACAGTTATTGGCTGAGTCACGTGAGCGAGACCAGCACGCGCGCAAATTGTGACAACTTTTTACAAGTTGTAGGTAGGCTATTTTAGATTGTAATTATGGAGACACCCATTTCAAACCTTTTAACATAAAACAATACACTAGAACTGATGTACATCAATAAATATTGGAGACAAAGCACTGAAAACGACTTTGGACGCACAAGAGCGCATTACTAAATCCGTTCTGAAGGGGTTTCAACTGCATTCTAATGTTGACTGTTTAAAGAAAAACTATCAAGCGAAGTGCTTAATGCAAGCTCGGTTCTTGGGTCTCGGGGGCTGCCCGAATGGACATTTGAAATGGGAGTTATGGAACTCCCTTGCGTGGTTATTTTTACGAGGAAAAGTCTCTCAATGAAACTGACATTAGGCTAAATGTGGAGAATTATAAATTTGCCTCTGTTCTATATGCTATTTCATATGTCATTGTAGGCTACCTACCATTTGATACAATAAATATGATGCGAAATCGTCTCGCTATTCTAATTGAATACATTAGTATGTTCCTTTATTTATATATTCCTTTATAACGTCATCATGTCATAGCTTGCAATCATTATTTTGAGGAAACCCACATTTTGCTTCTAAAGTCGTTACTATGATATTCCTTAATTGCCTCAATAACGTTATGGAAAAAGGTATTATTGTATAGATATGGCAACTACTCTCTTGCTGTGAAAAAATCAATTGGGCTAGTTTTCAGGCCTTTTCTGCAGGTTGTCGTTGGGCTAGAAATGTTAACTTGACCTGGCAACCCTGTTTCCCTGTCTAAAAAAAAAAGTTAATTCTGTCTGTGGATACGGAGGACATCAACACATTCACAACACTGCAGTGAGTTTACCTCATATTTGTATTCTTTAATTCTGCTTTGCCACTAAAATCATAATAAACACTGACTAAAATATTGTGTTATTGTTATTGTTATTATTAATAATAATATTGGGGTGGGGGGGGGTTGTTAAAAAAATGTACCCCAAAAGGTTCTTTGCTGATCCATTAAAAGGGGGTCTTTGAAGAACCCTTTTATAGGCCTGATCACCGACAACGATGAGACAGCCTATAGAGAGGGAGGAGGTCAGAGACCTGGCAGTGTGGTGCCAGGGCAACAACCTGCACCATCGAGAGCATCCTGACCGGTTGCATCACCGCCTGGTATAGCAACTGCTCGGCATCTGACCGCAAGGCACTACAGAGGGTAGTGGGTACAGCCCAGTACATCACTGGGGCCAAGCTTCCTGCCATTCAGGACTTATATACTAGGCGGTGTCAGAGGAAAGCCCCCAAAAATGTCAAAGACTCCAGTCACTGACACTCCAATACACATATACACACATAGACATTTCCCCTCGGGGATGAATTAAGTACCTATCTATACAACATACGCTCACACACACAAGCATATTGACACACACACACACACACACACACACACACACACACTCTCTCCCTCTCTTTCACATACGCTGCTGCTACTCTGTTTATTATTTATCCTGATTGCCTAGTCACTTTTACCCCTACCTATGTACATATTACCTCAACTACCTTGTACCCCTGCACAATGACTCGGTACCCCCTGTATATAGCCTCGTTATTGTTATTTTATTGTGTTACTTTTTAGTTTTTAGTTTTTGTTGACCATACCAACAGAGAATGCCAGAGGACTCCCTATGGTCAGAGCCTGACATCAGCGCATGTGACAAATACAGATTGAATTTGAAGAACCCCTAAAAGGATACTCCAGGAACCTTTTCATTTTAGAGTGTAGTCAGTAGAACTTTGTCCTTTACACATTTCTGTCTGGCGGCTTAAAAAATAACTTAATAATTCACGAAAGATCAGTCCAATTCATTTTTACTCCGCTATACCAACGATAATCCTCCCGACACCCCATAACGTCCTTGCAGTGCGTCTCTTATTCGGAGAGAGGAGAACTGGGTCTGTGCAGCCATGGTGGTAACTGGCATAAAACCTCTCCAGTAACAGTATGACAGATGAAGAGAAGGGCTGTTAAGGAGGGCAGGTCGGCTGTTTTGTGCCTTTGTTTTCAGGCCTTTAATCTGTCTCAGATGTGCCTCCGTCCTCATGTTTGAAAGGGTTCTACAGGACTGTTATACCCGCTGCACATTTTCTGGCAACAGGACCTCGTCTGTCTGCTCATTACTGGGACAGGCTAGGAATCGCATACACATGCACGGAAAGAAGCAATTATGCACACACACTCCCCTACGTATTTATTTGGAAAGTGAAGCTAAAACGTTTTATTTGGCTCCATGCTCCAGCATTTTGGAGTATTTTCATACATATCTGCTTTACCGTTTAGAAATGAGTGCACTTTATGTATCGAGTCCCTCTATTTGAAGGTGTCATAAGTATTCGGACAAATTCACTTATAGTGTATTACATTTAGTCAAAGTGTAGTATTTGGTCCCATATTCCTAGCACGCAATAACTACATCAAGCTTGTGACTGCAAACTTGTTGGATTCATTTGCAGTTTATTTTGGTTGTATTTTGGATTATTTTGTGCCCAATAGAAATAAATGGTAAATAATATTGTGTCATTTTGGAGTCACTTTTATTGTAAATAAGAATAGAATGTTTCTGAACACTTTTACATTAATGTGAATTTTCTTTCTTCTCACAAAAGTAGTGCACTGGGCCTTTACTAGTCCTGTATTAGCAGACCAATATAGCCGTCTGTAATGCATGCAAAAACAACAACACCTTCCTAATATTGAGTTGCACCCCCCCTTTTGCCCTCAGAGCGGCTTCAATTCGTCGGGGCATGGACTCTACAAGGTGGTGAAAGTGTTCCACAGGGATGCTGGCCCATGTTGAGTCCAATGCTTCCCACAGTTGTGTAAAGTTGGCTGAATGTCCTTTGGGTGGTGCACCATTGTTGATACACATGGGAAACTGTTGAGCGTGAAAAATCCAGCAGCGTTGCAGTTCTTGAAACAAACCAGTGTGCCTGGACTGTCACCTACAACCATACCCTGTTCGAAGGCAGTTCAATCTTTAGTCTTGCCCATTCACCCTGTGAATGGCACACATATACAATCCATGTCTCAATTGTCGCAAGGCTTAAAAATCCTTCTTTAACCTGTCTCCACCCATTCATCTACACAGATTGAAGTGGATTTAACGAGTGACATCAATAAGGGATCATAGCTTTTACCTGGATTCACCTGGTCAGTCTATGTCATGGCTTCCAGTTGAAGCTCGCATCTACTACAAAACCATGGTGCTTGCCTACGGAGCTGTGAGGGTAACGGCACCTCCTTACCTTCAGCCTCTGATCAGACCCTACACCCAAACGATGGCACTATGGTCATCCCCCTCTGGCCTGCTAGCCCCCCTACCTCTACGGAAGCACAGTTCCCGCTCAGCCAAGTCAAAGCTATTCGGTGGTGGAATAAGCTCCCCCACGACGCCAGCACAGCAGAGTCACTGACCACCTTCCGGAGACACTTGAATAGTATATCAGTAATCCTTCTGCCGCCCCCGATTAAACTAAAATGTAAATGTAATGGAAAGAGCAGGTGTTCTTTAATGTTTTGTATACTCAATGTACAGGGAGTACCAGTACCGAGTTGATGTGCAGGGGTACGATGTAATTGAGGTAGCTATGTACATATCGGTAGGGGTAAAGTGACTAGACAACAGGATAGATAATAGACTGAGCGTATTTGGAACAGTAGCAGCAGCGTACGTGGTGAGTGTGAACGTGTGTGTGGGCGTGTGTATGTGTGTGTTGGGGTGTCAGTGTAAGTATCTGTGAGTGTGTGGGTAGAGACCAGTGTGTGTGCATAGAGTCAGTGCAAGAGAGTACGTAAAAAAAAGGGTCAATGCAGGTAGCCTGGGTAGCCATTCGCTAGCAGCCTTGTTTAGCAGCCTTATAGCTTGGGGGTCGAAGCTGTTCAGGGTCTTGTTGGTTCCAAACTTGGTGCACTGGTACCGCTTGCAGTGTAGTTTCAGAGAGAACAGCCCCAGGGATGTACTGGGCCGTACTCACCAACCTCTGTAGCGCTTTGCGGTCGGATGCCTTGTAGTTACCGTACCACAGTGGTCACCAACCTTCTCGGAGACAAGATCACTTTCGCAGTCAAAAAGCAAGCCATGATCTACCGCTCAGATTTATTTTTTAAACATGACTTAAAAAATGTAGCATGAACCTAATAAAAATTCTGTTTGTGCAGGAGGCCAATACACTATCACAGCATATTGGCTGTATGCCTGGCATGCCAATATTGTTATTCTCAGACCATATATTTAAAAACTTGAGCTTTGATAACAAAATAGATAATTTGGTGTAGCACTTGCGAGGCACAGCTGAGCATAAATTTAAATAATTAGCTGTTTTATTTTACTCGACTGATGGTACCTGAATCTCATAGTCTGATGGCTTTCAAGACAACTGGGAAGTCTGGGGAAAAAATAGGTAAAATCATGACGTCAGTGATCTTCAGGTCAGATAATCTGAGCTCAAGAAAGATGCCAGAGTTTGGTGGCAAACTGGTGGCGAAACTCAAGTCGCACCGCATCTGCCTCATGCACAAATTCATGTTGTTCCTATGACCAGAAAAAGTGAAATATTAAAATCGATAGAATAGACACGACAAGCTGCTATAATAATAAAAACACAGGACTATCGATACACTTGGCCTCTCAGTCATTGCAGCTGCAGTAGGGAGAAACGTGTTTTATTTTTTGTAATAGTGCTGAAAAAACAGTCTTCAATAAAAACTAAAAGACATGAACTCGTTGCTTTATTCTCTGGTCAAGGTTGTAAAAGTTATGAAATCACATAGGCTAGTATCAAACGTTGCTGTGGCTGGGGTCATGGAAGCTGTAAGCACAGTGATTTCAGCTATCTGATTTGGCCAGTGCAGTAGGCACACTTGATTTAGCCACAGATCTCCCGGTCTGCCAGATAGGCGGAGTTTGTCTTTTAAGACTGTGGTTCAAAATGGGAACATTTTGCCTACCCGGTGCAGAGGGCTTCTGAATCAAGTGCACCTACTACCAACATTTCAGGAGCGCAAGCCTTTATCGTTGGCTTTTCTACAGAAATGTTTGGTGATCGACTAGGAACATTGAACACTCGATCAGAAATGGTGATGCAGCCAGTCAAGATGCTCTCAATGGTGCAGCTGTAGAACTTTTTGAGGATCTGAAGGCCCATGCCAAATATTTTCAGCAAGTGTGGGTGTGTGTTGACCATGTTAATTCCTTGGTGATGTGGACACTGATGAACTTGAAGCTCTCGACCCGCTCCACTACAGCCCCATCAATGTGGATGGGGGCGTGTTGACCCCTCCGTTTCCTGTAGTCCACAATCAGCTTCTGACACAGAGGGAGAGGTTGTTGCCCTGGCACCACACTGCCAGGTCTCTGACCTCCTCCCTATAGGCTGCTTCATCATTGTCAGTGATCAGTACTACCACCGTTGTGTCATCAGCAAACTTGATTGTGTTGGATTTGTGCGCGGCCACGCAGTAGTGGGGGAACAGGGAGTACCTGAGGGGACTAAGCACACACCTCTGAGGGGCCCCCGTGTTGATGGTCAGTGTGTCGGATGTGTTGCCTACCCTCACCGCCTGGGGTCGGCCCATCAGGAAGTCCAGGATCCAGCTGCAGAGGGGGGTGTTCAGTCCCAGGGTCCTGAGCTTAGTGGTGAGCTTGGAGGGGACTATGTTGTTGAATGCTGAGCTGTAGTCAATGAACAGCATTCTTATGTGTGTTCATAGACTCAGAGCTACTGACACTGTGGGGTCAACTCTCCTCTTGGCATGTACATGTCTGTCTGTGTTACCATCCTGATGCTGAGTCATCATTTAGGAGGCAGAGCAGGGGACATACTGAACTGGTATCAGTCTAAACCGCAGCAAAGTTACAGAACGATAAACAATCCAGAGATATGCACATGCACACACAAGCAAAAGCACAGCCTCCTCCACAGATGCCTTCGTTGTCAGTCTCAACTCCCCCACAATTTAGCCCCAGTCACTTGAGAGACCAACAGCGCTGCCATAGCAACAGCAGAACAACAGGCACGCTGTGCTCATTATAACAGAGCAGCTGGGAGCGGCAGAGTTCAGTGTGACCTATGTGTGAGTGCGTGTGTAATTGTGTGTGTGTGTGTGTGTGTGAGTGCATGTGCATGTATGTGCACACACGTGCATTGCATGACAGACTTTAAAAGGTAATAAATGCTGAGGGACCATCTGAGGGATCATCTGGAACATTTCACGTGATCACATGTGAGTTTCACGTTATCAAGTTGCTTTACATGTTGTCATATGTTATCACTTTAACTTTACATAAGATCACATGAAATTCAAGGCTACCTTACCTCTCTCTATCACTGTGGGTGACTCACCTTTCAGGAGGTATAATGAGAGAGTAGGGGTACCATGGAGTAGTAATAAGGGAGAGATTCTGATCATTGGTTGGTGTGTGCATAAAGCTTGGACATCTACGATGTCTCCTCTCCTCTCCTCTCCTCTTCCCTCCTCTTCTATTGTCAAAAGTCCAACTGAAAGTTCAAGTGGCTCAGTAGTATCTTGTCCAGATTACAAACAATTGTTTTTATATAAACAACTCTCTGGAGTAACCAGGCAGATCAGGATACAGCAGGCTTCAGTGCACATGTCAGCTCTGACCCAATTTCTACCGCCTTGAAACTACTGGGCTTAAATCTGTACCAGGTGGAGAGGAGCTACAACATGAACATTGTTCTTATATGGCTCTAATCTACATTTACGTAAATGTGCAAATTACAGTGGGGAGAACAAGTATTTGATACACTGCCGATTTTGCAGGTTTCCCTACTTACAAAGCATGAAGAGGTCTGTAAATTTTATCATAGGTACACTTCAACTGTGAGAGACGGAAAATCCGTCTCTCACAGGAAAATCCAGAAAATCACATTGTATGATTTTTAAATAATTAATTTGCATTTTATTGCATGACATAAGTATTTGATCACCAACCAACCAGTAAGAATTCCGGCTCTCACAGACCTGTTAGTTTTTCTTTAAGAAGCCCTCCTGTTCTCCACTCATTACCTGTATTAACTGCACCTGTTTGAACTTGTTACCTGTATAAAAGACACCTGTCCACACACTCAATCAAACAGACTACAACCTCTCCACAATGGCCAAGACCAGAGAGCTGTGTAAGGACATCAGGGATAAAATTGTAGACCTGCACAAGGCTGGGATGGGCTACAGGACAATAGGCAAGCAGCTTGGTGAGAAGGCAACAACTGTTGGCGCAATTATTAGAAAATGGAAGAAGTTCAAGATGACGGTCAATCTCCCTCGGTCTGGGGCACCATGCAAGATCTCACCTCGTGGGGCATCAATGATCATGAGGAAGGTGAGGGATTAGCCCAGAACTACACGGCAGGACCTGGTCAATGACCTGAAGAGAGCTGGGACCACAGTCTCAAAGAAAACCATTAGTAACACACTACGGCGTCATGGATTAAAATCCTGCAGCGGCCGCAAGGTCCCCCTGCTCAAGCCAGCGCATGTCCAGGCCTGTCTGAAGTTTGCCAATGACCATCTGGATGATCCAGAGGAGGAATGGGAGAAGGTCATGTGGTCTGATGAGACAAAAATAGAGATTTTTGGTCTAAACTCCACTCGCCGTGTTTGGAGGAAGAAGAAGGATGAGTACAACCCCAAGAACACCATCCCAACCGTGAAGCATGGAGGTGGAAACATCATTCTTTGGGTATGCTTTTCTGCAAAGGGGACAGGACGACTGCACCGTATTGAGGGGAGGATGGATGGGGCCATGTATCGCGAGATCTTGGCCAACAACCTCCTTCCCTCAGTAAGAGCATTGAAGATGGGTCGTGGCTGGGTCTTCCAGCATGACAACGACCCAAAACACACTGCCAGGGCAACTAAGGAGTGGCTCCGTAAGAAGCATCTCAAGGTCCTGAAGTGGCCTAGCCAGTCTCCAGACCTGAACCCAATAGAAAATCTTTGGAGGGAGCTGAAAGTCTGTATTGCCCAGCGACAGCCCCGAAACCTGAAGGATCTGGAGAAGGTCTGTATGGAGGAGTGGGCCAAAATCCCTGCTGCAGTGTGTGCAAACCTGGTCAAGAACTACAGGAAACGTATGATCTCTGTAATTGCAAACAAAGGTTTCTGTACCAAATATTAAGTACTGCTTTTCTGATGTATCAAATACTTATGTCATGCAATAAAATGCAAATTAATTACTTAAAAATCATACAATGTGATTTTCTGGATTTTTGTTTTAGATTCCGTCACTCACAGTTGAAGAGTACCTATGATAAAAATTACAGACTTCTACATGCTTTGTAAGTGGGAAAACCTGCAAAATCGGCAGTGTATCAAATACCTGTTCTCCCCACTGTACATACATTTTCATACTAGACCCACAACCCTGGCGTTGCAAGTGCCATGCTCTACCAACTGAGCCACACATGACTATAATCTAGTTCAGAGGAAGGATATAAAGATTTGGGGAAAGGGAGATTAGGTCTTACTGGAACAGGTTTATCTAGAGCTCGGACCCACGGCCCTTGGCATTGCAAGCGCCATGCTCTACCGACTGAGCCACACAGGACCAGGATGGCAGGATTGTTCTGTGTGGCAGAGGGAATATTCATTTCAGAGGAAGTTCTCTTGCTTATTCTCACTTTCCTCACTCGTTTCTCTTGTCAATGATTTGGTCTGCCTCCTTTTGTCCTCAGTCACACACATTCGTAGATTTATTTTCTTGCACGCCACGCGCACACAAACTGTGGTTCCGCTAAGTTAATCAATCGGCTGGGCCTGCTCTCTCTTCTCAGGGGCACAAAGCAGCACCATGTAAACCAGACATTTGCAGGCACAGCGAGTCTCTCAGACACCAGGCAAGTTTTGGTAAGAACGAAGGGGACTTTAGTGTTATGAGTGGCGCTGCTCTCCATATCTGACGCACATCTCATCTTCTCTCCCCTGGTCCCAGCTGCCAATTCTCTCAAGAAGTACACCCAGAACACTGACACCAGTCCCTCTTGCTTGCCTGGAGGAGCTGAGCTAGTTTCCTCTTCTCGCTATCTGCGGTGTGTTAATGGCCTGGCCGCACCTTGTCTCTGCCTCAGCTATAATTGGTTCTGCTGAGAATGTGTTAGTGAGAGCCGGGCCAGGTCGGGAGAGAGAGGATGCACTTACTGGCCTTCAGAAACCGCCTGAGGCATGAACCTTCAACGTTACACGCTGTCCACTCAGCAATGTGGAAACAGTCACACAACCAAACAGACATACAAACACACAACCAGATACACAAATCAAAACACACACTTGAAAACAACAACATATATAGGTAAACTGGGCTTATTTATAAAAGTTAACTATGAGCTCATATAGTCTTAGGAATGTCATACACAGAAGCATTGTTGTAGGTGATAATTTAAAATGAGATTCAGACTCAGTAGAGATTTTAATTGACCTCCTATGAGTGTTGTGCTTCCACTGACACACACACACACACACACACACACACACACACACACATACACACACACACACACAAGCCATCAGAGAATTACCTTGGGAATCCAGAGAGGCTCATCTCTCTCTGAATCAGCCTTGCCAACGCTACACACAGACTAGCGGGTGGACGTGGAAACTGTATGTGTGTATGCTACACAATATCTATTTGACTGAGTGTTTACACCTTGTGTGTATGTGTGTGTTTACTGAATGTGTCAGTATGTGTATGTGTGTAAGACTAAAAGGTCAGCTGTGATAGAGTGGCCTCTGATTTTCCTGGAGATTGTGCCTGATGGTCTCATAGTGGTCCGGAATTAGGCGGGAGGCTTAGTGATTTCACTGAAACACAACTATTAACTCATACAGGAGTGTATACCCTGTGCCATAATGCACATTTAAACTTTTCTTTGTGAAGACTTCAATGTTTTGTTACATTAAAACCAGAGAGAAGGAAACTTGCCAATGTCCCTTCCCCCCTGGACACCAGTGAAACCATTTAATATGTAGGCTTACTATGATGACTGTTACCTCGGGTTGAACTTCCACATAATCAAACTGGAGCACATTGAGTCTAACATAAGCTAAATTAATTACATTAAACTAGGCCAGAGGCACAGATGAAACTATCTATTAGACTGAATGTCCTCCACAATGTCCCCCATCTGGGTGAAGGGTGACAGACTAAAGCTGCTTCATGTCACAGACAATTACTCTCCCTTTTCTTCTTCACACAATTATTAGTGCAATTTGAGGGCTCCTCACTCAGAGACGTAGAACCGAACAAAGAAGAGAAATGGGAAGTAATGAATCACTTAATGAGCAGAGGAGCACTGTGGCCTGACCTGTGGAGTGGAGCCAAAAAGAGATGATCCAACCCTATTCACTGAGCTCTGGTTCTACAGCTAAGGAAAGAGAAAAGAATCAGACAATTTAGCAAACAATATTATTGATTTCGTAGTTGGACTGTACATATCTGAAACCGAACATGACTTTTCATCAAACTAAACCTGAACTAAATTGAACACCTGCTGCAGCACGTTTCTGAGAGCCATTGTCTGTGTCTGGTCTGCATTCAGAGAGCTCAACAGACCGATGCGATAAACAAACTTCTCATATTTCATTTTTAAACCCCCTCATGTTTAAAACGTGTCGGTCACCTCATAGCCCGCTCCACTCCTGTGATGCGTCTCAAAACGTGCTGCTTTCATGTCTGTGTCACCTGTAGGGTACAGTGGTGGAAACCTTGATGTAGAGTCCACTCCAGACAATTTATATTTTCTCTAACATGAGCTGAATACATATATAACTATAATTGTTTTGGCATGCATGTGCATGTTCATGTGTGATCCGCTATCTGTCCACAGGTGTTAAATCCATAGTAAAACTTCTCTATTCTTTAAGTGAGAGACTATATTGACAGGACCTAGGGGTGAGCCTATGTCTGTCAGTTAACTAAGCAACCTTTAGTCTTTGATGAGAGACACTGGACAGACAAAACGTGCCGTAGCGGTTCATGGGTATAAAGTGGCATCTGCTTGTAATAACAGTGAGCTGCATCACCAAACCTGTGACCAAATAATTACGTAAATAGATACAAAAGAGAACTTGTACATACGTGCAGACAGCACACACACAGTAGAATTCTAAAGCCCTGGAGATGAGGATCTTTTGGCTAGTAGCATGACAGTGGTGGTTGGTGCTTTTCAAGAGGAAGGAGGACAATATATATTTTTTCATGAGCATTGCCTTATTTCTATTACAGCATATTGGATAACTGTCATTCATATTCTAGTCACCCAGTTCAATGTAACAGCGATAGGTTAAGGCTACTACATGATCCTCAAATGTTACCTATACACATCATGAGGTTACTACAACCTAGCCTATGAATGAAAGTTTAGAACGTAGGTACACTTAAGTCGAGAGAAAAATTTGAGGTGACAGACAGTGACGAGAGTTTCTATTGGACAAATTCAGGTATGTTTATCCCTGTTTCGTTTTTCAACAGAATCGGCGGAATGAATACACCTCTGATCATGCGTAAACACAGTTCACTTTCATAGCAGCCACTTTGGATGCCTTCTATGCGCTCTCCTCCTCTCACCTTTACTCTTCGCTTGTGGTCTTCAATGCACAACACATCAGCTGTATGTGCCAAACCATATCATAACTGCTACACACAGCCTACATCGTTGTCACCATATTAGCTAAGGTAACGTCATAGTCAACATAGCCAGTGAACTCTGCAGGTGTAAGCATTTCACTGTAAGGTTGTACACCTGTTGTATTCGGCGCATGTGACAAATACAATTTGATTTGATTTGAACTAACGCGTTAGTAAAACCCGCTACAATCATGCAGTAACGTTACAGTGAACCATCAGTACGCAGTTTAACCCTTTAGTGGGCCGCGGTGGCAATAAATGAGTCAAACCAAAAGCTTACCTTGACTTGGAAGAGTTCCAGTGTTGTGTTGGGTAGTCAAAGACAGCTAGCTACCATAGCACCCCTCTGTTTGAGCAGGGTGTTTGAGTAGGCTAAACTAGCTATCTGCATTTGCTAGCTAAGTAACTATCTTGCTTCTCCTTCATTTTGGAATTAATTACAGTAGTTCAAACTGTTCACCTATTGTCTTTCTCTTTCTTTGAGTCAACTACACACCACATTTTATGCATTGCCTTCGATTGGGTTGACAACATGTCAGTTCATGCTGCAATAGCTCTGATAGGTTGAAAGACATCCTTCGGACTTACTGTGTAAGGCTATGAAAGGCGGTGAGAACCATGAGCCACTTTAGAATAAGGCTGTAAGGTTTTGTATTAAAGTCAATGTACCCAGAGAAGGACAGAAGCTAGCTGTCCTCTGGCTACACCATGGTTCTACCCTACATAGTGCTGTTGAGGCTACTGTGGACATTAATTGCAAAACAGTGTTATTTGGTAACATGTGAATATATTTAGAATAGTTTTATCTAAAAATGATAACTTTTTAAATGTTTTAAAAATATAAATGTTTATGAAATTCACTGAAATTCCTCCCCTTTCTCCTCTGAGGAGCCTCCACTGTAGCACAAGTGTGCTGATTAGCTAGGTAACCTTGTTCCTGTGAGGAGGGCAGTGACAGTAATGGGAGGAGAGGGCGACTGCTGTGACTGTCACCCAGGCAGGAGTGACACAGTACCACACAGAGAGACGACCTGAGTGTGGGTGACGCAACTCTGCCTGAATACCAAAAATAACCTTTCACTGATGCCTCTTATAACCAGGGGTTGGAACTGGTCAAGTGAACAGAACCGAAAACTGGAAAATAACATCATTTTTCAAAGAACAGATCAGAACCGAGAACAAAACTGATCTATACTGTTCCGGAAACTAGCTAGCTAGTTGGTCCAACGGAAAGCCAACTCTCTGAATTTTGAAGACATTCAAAGTTCCTTCATAGAAGCCTCTTCTCCATAGGCATAATTCTGTGGGCCTAATTCAGATAATGCATGTCCTAACAACAAGATGCCCAGCACTTCAAGCCAAGCCTTCTCCTCCACCTCTCTCGCTCTCTCTCCACACGCAACATTTCAGTTGCATCTTGCGCCCTACACTTGTCTGTTCAATGTAAATAGCTTGTCCGCTTCATAGCAAGCTGCTCTATCTGCACTGATTGGTGAAGTAATTTAATGTAAATATATATATTTATTCACAGGAATAAATAGGAACAGAAAGGAATGATATAAACCTTTACTATTTTGCTGGTCGAAAAAATGAAACGGAAAGAAAAAAACAATGGTTCTGTTCAGAATGAAACAATTGGAAAATTATTTTGGTTCTAACCCCTGCTTAAAACAGAATGTCACATTTTTGGAGCCCTCTCATTTCACCTCTGTCTGCCAGATTCATAACCCACATGAATATAAAGCCTAAAGTACTGGTCCAGGGCCTGCATTCCTCTCTCTTCTCCAGACTGTAACCACCATCCTCTACACAGAGCAGAGCTGGCCCAGAGGCAGCCCCTAGGGAAGCTCTGTGTCTACTGTCTGCATCCTAGCTGTACCCCTCCAGAAACACACCAGACCAGACGAGGCCAGGCCAGGGCTGTAAAGCAGGCTAGACGGACAGGGCCCCAGGGGTACAGCTAAATTGCCAGCTAAACAACGGCCTTCGACAGTAGCCTAAACCCATAAATCTCAGTCCCTTAGCTCTGCGTCCCGACATAATCTGTACTGTAGGAGTGTGTGTGTGTAAAGAGAGTGTCTACTGTTGTCTGTGCTTCCTTACGTTCCCTGTGCAGCTGTAATCACTTTACAGCCCCAATTCCTCTGTCTGATACAGCTAGATTATGTTTTGGTGACTAATGCTGTGTGTTTTTTAGGGAGTCGTAAACATAGCCATTTAACCCTTTACACTCGTTGGGAATTGGCCAACATGGATAGGGCTAAATTGAAATGTTTCTTAGAGAAGAAATTTGAAAAGCATAAGCATAACCATTGTAGCAATTGAAAGGGAACAGTTTGGAGATAATGGTAAGATTATTAGACCAAAGGTGAGGACACAACAGTTCACCTGACACAAGACTGAATCCAAACATTACACAGTGGATTTTATGTGCATTTTGCATTTACTGTACTTTACACTGCATTTGTTGATAACAAGAGTTTGAGTGAGAGAATTAACTGGTGTCTCCATGTGGCCACACACCTTTCCAAAGTGTGCACAGTTCCTAATCAATTTCGATTCACTTTTATGACTTAAAGAAGAGTCTTCAACTATAAGGTACTTTTTTGAGCTTTCGCCGTTGAGGAACTAGACCAAGAACACTTGTAATTGTTTCATTTGGAACACAGCCCTGCATACCCCATCACACAATTACTGTTGTTGTTTACGCAATCCAAAAACGGTCCATTATAAATTGCAATCTGGGTCAGGTGGGCAGGTATTTCAAACATGACTAGCTAAGTTATAAAATATGATCTTACAGTGTTAGTTTTACACAAGGCAATTCACAGAAAGATCCTAATTTTGGTGTGCATAGAAAGGAGTCATGAGTGCATTCAGGTGCTTGTACCTCAAAACATTTTCTTCACAAAAAACAAACAGGCTCATTCTGTTGAGAACAACCCAGGGTATGACGACATGTCATCTTGTAACTGTACATTAAACATAGTGTTCATTAATGTTGAAACTATATCAATAACCTACCTACCTACCTACCTACCTACCTACCTACCTACCTACCTACCTACCTACCTACCTACCTACCTACCTACCTACCTACCTACCTACCTACCTACCTACCTACCTACCTACCTACCTACCTACCTACCTACCTACCTACCTACCTACCTACCTACCTACCTACCTACCTACCTACCTACCTACCTACCTACCTACCTACCTACCTACCTACCTACCTACCTACCTACCTACCTACCTACCTACCTCTTCAGTTTTATGATTTGGAAATGAGAAGTGCACAGTGTTTGGCTTGCGTGTATGACATCAAAGCGGTATTCATTATAATCCTAAATGTCTCATCTTTCCAAATACAGTGCCTTCAGAAAGTATTCAGACTTTTCCCACATTTTATTACATTACAGCCTTATTCTAAAATTGATTAAATAAATAAAAATCCTCAGCAATACCACATAATGGCAAAGCGAAAACAGGTTTTTAGAAATGTTTGCAAATTTATTACAAATAAAACACAGAAATACCTTATTTACATAAGTATTCAGCCCCTTTGCTATGAGACTCGAAATTGAGCTCAGGTTCATCCTGTTTCCATTGATCATCATTGAGATGTTTCTACAACTTGACTGAGTCCACTTGTGGTAAATTCAATTTATTGGACATGATTTGGAAAGGCACATACCTGTCTATATAAGGTCCCACAGTTGACAGTGTATGTCAGTGAAAATACCAAGCCATAAAGTCGAGGGAATTGTCCGTAGAGCTCCAAGACAGAATTGTGACAAGGCACAGATCAGGGGAAGGGTACCAAAACATTTCTGCAGCATTGAAGGTCTTCAAGAACACAGTGGCTTCCATCATTCTTAAAAGGAAGATCAATCGGGGGAGAAGGGCCTTGGTGAGGGATGTGACCAAGAACCTGAGAGCTCTACAGTTCCTCTGTGGAGATGGGACAACCTTCTAGAAAGACAACCATCTCTGCAGCACTCCACCAATCAGGCCTTTATGATAGAGTGACGAGACGGAAGCCCTTTTCAGTAAAAGGCACATGACAGCCCGCTTGGAGTTTGCCAAAAGGCCCATAAAGACTCTCAGACCATGAATGCCAAGCGTCACGTCTGGAGGAAACCTGGCACCATCCCTATGGTGAAGCATGGTGGTGGAAGCATCATGCTGTGGGGATGTTTTTCAGCGGCAGGGACTGGGAGACTAGTCAGGATCGAGGCAAAGATGAACGGAGCAAAGTACATAGAGATCCTTGATGAAAACCTGCTCCAGAGTGCTCAGGACCTCAGACTGGGGAGAAGGTTCACCTTCCAACAGGACAATGACCCTAAGCACACAGCCAATGTACAGTAGACTAAAGTAATACATAAATGTTTCAAAGAGTTGGTTTCACTGATTCACTCCTGGGTGTGCTAGTAGTTTAATCAAACATCTTGGTACATTCAGCTTGTCAACGCTTCTTAAAAAAAAAAGTAAATCTCTCTTCCACTTTGAGCCCATAGGGCGGTGCACAATTGGCCCAGCGTCGTCCAGGTTTGGCTGGGGTAGTCCGTCATTGTAAATAAGAATTTGTTCTTAACTGACTTGCCTAGTTAAATAAAGCTCCCTGTGCACTTAAGGGCCAGCCGTTTTGAGCCAATTGTAATTTTCTTAAGTCCCTCTTTGTGGCACCTGACCACACTACTGAACAGTATTCCAGGTGCGACAAAACTAGGGCCTGTAAGACCTGCCTTGTTAATAGTGTTGTTAAGAAGGCAGTGCAGCGCTTTATTATGGACAGACTTCTACCCATCTTAGCTACTGTTGTATCAATATGTTTTGACCATGACAGTTTACAATCCAGGGTTACTCTAAGCAGTTTAATCTCCTGTACTTGCTCAATTTCCACATTATTCATTTCAAGATTTAGTTGAGGTTTAGGGTTTACTGAATGATTTGTCTCAAATAGAATGCTTTTAGTTTTTGAAAAACATACTCCTTGCCACCCATTCTGAAAGTAGCTGCAACTCTTTGTTAAGTGTTGCAGTAATTTCAGTCGCTGTAGTAGCTGACGTGTATAGTGTTGAGTCATCCGCTTTACTCAAAGCCAGTGGCATGTCGTTAGTAAAGATAGAAAAAAGTAACGGGCCTAGACAGCTGCCCTGGGGAATTCCTGATTCTACCTGGATTTATCTTCAATTTCTCTCAAACAATCATCAGTAATTTGTGTAAGTGCAGTGCTTGTTGAATGTCCTTCCCTATAAGCGTGCTGAAAGTCTGCTGTCAATTTGTTTACTGTAAAATAGCATTGTATGTGGTCAAACAGATACCAAAAGTTTACTACGGGTTGGTACAGGCTGATTGGTTGGCTATTTGAGCCAGTAAAGCAGAATGACATTTGCTTCCCTTCAGCCCTGAGGGCACACACTTTCTAGTAGGCTTAAGTTGAAGATATGGCAAATAGGAGCGGCAATATCGTCCGCTATTACCCTCAGTAATTTTCCATCCAGGTGGTCAGACCCTGGTGGCTTGTCATTGTTGATAGACAACAATATTTCTTTCACCTCTTCCACAAACAATGGCTGAGGTCTGGCTGTTCTTTCGCCTTGAGTGGTTTCGCAAACCTTTACTGGGATGCAGGATCGATAATGGAGGTCGGGGTAGGATGGGGAGGGCAGGTAAGATGGGAGGGGAGAGGTGACTTCACTAGGGAGGGGTCCCTGCAGGGCAGCTCTGGCCAGTCAGTCAGAGAGTGGCAACACGGTGGCGAGGCAGTGGCACGACGACCAGACTGAGGAGTAGAAAAGGAAAAGGTCTTAGAGTGGGACCTATCCAGGATACGCTGCAATGTCTCAATTTGCTTACTCATACATACAGTCGTATGAAAAAGTTTGGGCACCCCTCTGAGGCTGCATAATAATTTACTCTGTCGTCACAGAAAATGATCACAGTGGCATGCCATTCATTTTCTAATAAAAGCTAAGTACTGGGGTATTGTCCAGACAAAGATTTTTAGTGTAGCAATATTAAGTTGTATGAAATTAAATCAGATGTGAAAAATAGGCTATGCAAACATTTGGGCACCCTTGTCATTCTGTTGATTTGAATACCTGTAACTACTTAGCACTGATTAATTGGAACACACAATTGGTTTGGTGAGCTCATTAAGCCTTGAACTTCATAGACAAGTGCATCCAATCATGAGAAAAGGTATTTAAGGTGGCCAATTGCAAGTTGTTGTTCTCTTTGACTCTCCTCTGAAGAGTGGCAACATGGGGGCCTCAAAACAACTCTCAAATGACCTGAAAACAAAGATTGTTCAACATTATGGTTTAGGGGAAGGCTACAAAAAGCTATCGCAGAGATGTAAGCTGTCAGTGTCCACTGTGAGGAACATAGTGAGGAAATGGAAGACCACAGGCACAGTTCTTGTTAAGGCCAGAAGTGGCAGGCCAAGTAGAATATTGGAGAGGCAAAGGCGAAGGATGGTGAGAACGGTCAAAAACAGCCCACAGACCACCTCCAAAGACCTACAACATCATCTTGCTGCAGATGGTGTCACTGTGCATCGTTCAACAATTCAGCGCACTTTGCACAAGGAGAAGCTGTACGGGAGAGTGATGCGGAAGAAGCCTTTTCTGCACACACGCCACAGAGTCGCTTGAGGTATGTAAACACACATTTGGACAAGCCAGCTTCATTTTGGAATAAGGTGCTGTGGACTGATGAAACAAAGATTGAGTTATTTGGTCATAACAAGGGGAATCAGCTAGTTAGCTAAGTTAGCTAAAGTCTTGCAGCATGGGCTGACCAAGTCTCGATAGCTAGCCGTATGACGCTAGCTACCAACAGAGACTGAGAAGTATTGTTTGTGTGGGCGCTTGTAGCCTAGCGGTTAGAGCGTTGGGCCAGTAATTGAAAAGTTGCTGGTTTGAATACCTGAGCCGACAAGGTGAAAAACCAGTCGATGTACCCTTTTGTGACCCTGTAGAACAATGTAGGCCATCATTGTAAATAAGAATTTGTTCTTAATTGACTTGCCTAGTTAAATAAAGGTTGAAAATGTTGTTTATTTCACCTTTATTTAACCAGGTAGGTCAGTTGAGAACAAGTTCTCATTTACAACTGCGACCTGGCCAAGACAAAGCAAAGCAGTGTGACAAAAACAACAGAGTTACACAGTAAACAAACGTACAGTCAATAACACAAAAGAAGATCTATATACAGAGTGCAAATGTAGTGCAAAATGAAGTAAGGTTAGGAAGGTAGGACAATAAATAGGCCATAGTGGTGAAATAATTACAGATTAGCATTAACACTGGAATGATGGATGTGAAAATTATGATGTGCAAATAGAGATACTGGAGTGCAAAATTAGCGAAAATAATAAAATAAATATGGGGATGAGGTAGTAGGGTGGGCTATTTACAGAAGGGCTATATACAGGTGCAGTGATCGATAAGCAGCTTTGACAGCTGATGCTTAAAGTTAGTGAGGGAGATAGGAACCTCTAGCTTCAAGGATTTTTGCAATTCGTTCCAGTCATTGGCAGCAGAGAACTGGAAGGAATGACGGCCAAAGGAGGTGTTGGCTTTGGGGGTGACCAGTGAGATATACCTGCTGGAGCGCATGCTACGGGTGGGTGTTGCTATGGTGACCAGCGAGCTGAGATAGGGCGGGGATTTACCTAATAAAGACTTATAGATGACCTGGAGCCAGTGAGTTTGGCGAACTGGTGGTTAAAGTCTTACAGTAAGTACACATATGGTCACACGCATATCATACCCATGCCTGTTGTAATTGGGCTTTCTTTCTCTCAATCTCACTCACTTAAGCACAGCACACACACACACACACACACACACACACACACACACACACACACACACACACACAGTGAGCATGAGTGGAGACCAATTACTCAATCTTATGCTAGAGATCAGGTTCGGAATGTAAACAGGAGCATCAAAAACGACGTGAAATCCTGATGTAAATATTTTTCATCTCCTTTCAGAAGAAGTCAATGGCGGTTAACTTTACATTGTAAGAGCCTGGGGCACATTCCTGAGAGGAGGGGGGGTATTGTAATTCAGACTCAACAGCACAGCAGCACCCTCATCCCCCCAGCCTCTATGTTGACATGCAGGACTATGCAAATAGACCAACATGTTGGATTGTTTACACTTCAATTAGAAAAAACAACCTCTCTTCCTTTGTCTGGGCCAAGAGCTGCTGTGGCAAATTGGTCAAAATAATTTATATTGGTCACTGCACATGCTAATGCACTTGTGAGAAACAAATAAGTGAATAGAGCTATCCTTTCTTTTCTGTTTTCCAAATTCCCCCTGCATTTTGCGTTTGCTTAGGAATCTTGCGAAGAAGACGTTAAGGATGGCATACATCCCACTGATATCAGATACCAGGCATTGGCAGGGTTACAGGTATGACCCTGTTTTGGCATTAAGAGGGATTAAATCTGATGATCTATCACCAACATCCATATTGTGATACACAAATCATACATTATCCAGACTTAACAAGTGTGACCCAAAGCATGACATCATGTCAGACTGTCCCTGTCCCCCACATCACTACATTTGTGTACTGAGGCCCAGTCTATGACCTAAATGAATGCCTCTCTTCTCTGCCCTCTCCTCTTTGTGAAGAGTAAAAGGCGGGGCACTTCCATTCCCCACCGCAGGAAATCAGTCTTTACCTTTGTGTCAACAGGGACATCCTTCTGTGAATACCCCCACATCACTCCCTCCCCCTGCCCCCTCCACCAGCCCAATTACCCTGACCCTCCCCTGCTGCTCTATGCCCTGTCCCCTCGAGGGTCCACACCCCAACTAGAGATCACCTCTATTCTGTCCCCTCTAGCCTTCTATTGTCACCCCTGTGTGAGTGACACCCCTATCCCTGGCTTATTCCTTGTTCTACTCCCACTATGTTTATTCTCTCTGGATTGTCTGCTCTTTATGCTTCATTGTTTGACATAAGACTGTAAAAACACCAGCAAATCAGCTCCAAGGGATTTTAATTTTCCCAAGTATTCCCACGTGTAATAGAGAGACGTGATCATATACAAATGTATTTTTGGGCTTCTTGCGGTCAATTTGCAGTCTGCAAATGATTTGTAATTATGTTCCGGCCCCCTGACCATCCGCTCAAGTTTCATGCACCCAATAATGGGAAGTTTTATGACCCACATTGTGTTTTTATCAATCAATTCACTTTGTCAGTGCAACAATGGATGACCTGACACCTTAAACTCTTTATATGAATGACTCACACTGTATCAGACAGTCTTTTATGGAGCTAATAAGTAGACATCACCGGTCTTTCAATAGGCTAACCTAGACCTGCTAACGCCACACATCGGACCTGACGGTGACCACCGAGCTCATCTCTATGACGGCTCTGACGTGTCACCATTAGTCACCTGTATGGGGACAGGGTAGAGGGGGGACAGAGTCAGTGTCACCATCATGTCATAATACAGTAGGTGTAGCCAGGGCAACAGTCACAAACCTCTTAGAGTAACATTAGCTGGCCAGCATGCACACAATATTTGGTTCTGGGTGCAGAGACTACTGTATCACCACTACAGATCCTGCAGCTAAAATTATAAAGCTGTTATCGTTGTAGTTCACTCACCAGTACAAAGGAGGCTCTGGAACATACTGATTATGGGCATGGTAAACACGCCCATGGGGCACTGGGGGCTGGGAATAGGGTGGGGCTGCTGCTTGGTTGTGATGTGTTGAGGTGGCCTGTGGGGGGGCTGGTGGCGTGTCGTGCTGTGCAGCTAGCAGGGACCTGTCTGCTGACTAATTCTAGGCACTAATTTCACATTTCAGCGCCCCCAGCTGTCATCAGGGTTCTTATCAAAAATACATACCAGACCATAATCGCACTACGACTGGCTGCCAACATACCTCAGGAGGCAGACGCATGAACACGGATGAAAGATGGGGGGCAGAGAGAGGGAGAGAGGGCTATTGGGTGAAGGGAGAGAGAGAGATACATAAGAAAGTGGGACAAAGAGAAGGGATAGGTTGAAAAAGAGAAGTAGGTTATCCAACAGCAGTATTTGAACTCATTTGACACAATAAAGACAAAATGCTTTATTTTGAAACACTGCTCTCTCAGCACACAGACACTTACACTCCTGCTGCGGCATATGCTGCAGACACAAATACACAAAGTCAGCAACATCAGAGAACATCAACCCCCTGTGCAAAGGGATGGGGACATGTAGGTGCACATCTGCCTGCTACCATTACCCACGGTTATGTCTCATGGGTTTCATAACCACGTCTTTATAACAATTAAATAATGATGAGACGGGTGAAAGGAATTCAGTTCAACCATTTATCTGAATGTGATCATATACAACACATACACAACTCCCATGATCCTGTGTGGCACAATTCCAATACACCACACCTTCTCCCCACCTTCTTAAATTGTCCCCATTATGAACAACTGTACCGAGAAGGTGTCTGTGAGCCCCTAGTTGATGACTACTGGGTCAGGGTGTCAACCAGTAACAATTCTGGACCACTCACGACTGGTGGTTCTGTCGGTGTTGCTTTACTCAACAGTAACTGATCTGTGTGCCTTTTCCAGATGATGTCCTCTGCAGTCTGAACAGTGTTGGACACAGGACCAGTCTGAGCAATGACTGTAGCAGGAACCCACTTTGGTCTATGAGGTAGTTCCTAGCTAAGACAGTTTCTCCAGGATTGAAAGCTCGGTCCTTTGCTCTCAGTTCACAACGTTTGACTTGACTCTCCTGTTGACATCGTACTGTCTCCTTTGCGTTCAGAAGTTTGAGTAGGTCAAAACTTGTGCATACTGTAGCTCTCTCTTCATGAGTAGCGATGCAGGCAAAGCCCTGGTGGTTGCATTAGGCGTGTTCCTGTAGGATAGAAGGAAGCTGTTCAAGCATTGGTGCAGTGTCCCTTGACCCTGAGACACTTTTAAGGCATGTTTCATGTAGATGGATGATAAGGTGCAGAACTGATGTGCTATACGCTATTCACCTGTAGGAACGTGGCCATTTCTTGGGACACTAGCTGCGGTCCGTTTGGAGTTGCGATCTGAACCGACTAAACACTTCCCCAAGCTTCTCGATGGTCTTCTCTGCAGTAGTAGACATCATGATGGCAATCTCTGGCCACTCGCTATGAGCATCCACAACCATAAGAAACATTCTGTCTTTGAATGGACCTGCTAAATCGACGTGTATGCGTTGCCACAACTGGACTGTACTGACAGCTCAGTTCTCCTGGAAAGGTACGTTTTCAGTTCCGGAGAATCCCCTTCGGCTCTACCTTTGATGATGATGTACATCACTTCAGATAACACCGGGCATTTTTCTACGCACTTCTACGCACTTGATGTGACTGGTGCGTTTTCCACTTGTCTGAAGTTGAAGATATCCACTTGGCGTGACTCTGGCTTGACCAGAGGTAGTGGTAACCTGAAAGGTCCATCTACGTTGCAGTGCAGTTCAGACTTGTGGTATTTGATGTCGTAGGTGTGTGCTGACAGCAACAAAGCCCACCTTTGCATTCTGCATGCAGCAAATGGCGGAATCCCAGTATGCGGTCCAAAGATGCTTGTCAGCAGATGGTGATCTGTCAGAAGGGTGAACTTCCTACCGTACAGATACTGGTTAAACTTAAGCACTCCAAAAACGATGCCTAAGGCTTCTCGTTCTGTGCGTAGTTACTTTGTTTAATGTCCTCGATGCGAAAGCTATTGGCTTTTCTTCACCTGAAGGCATGATATGGGACACGACTACTCCCACACCATATGGACTAGCATCACAAGCTAGTTAGATGGGCAATGATGGCTTGAAGTGTGTCAGTGCCTCAGATTTTAGGAGAGTTTCCTTCATTTCCACGAATGCTTCCTCGCATTGTTCTGACGATTTCCATGTTTTGTCCTAAGCTCAGGATAAAGCATCTGTAGTAATTCAGTAACCCCAGGAAAGAACGTAATTGGCTGACATTCTGAGGAGCTGGGGCATCCAAGGTAGCCCTGACCTTGAACGGAGCCTTGTGAATGCACATGGTGCAGGTTGACGTTCATTGACATGAATCTTGCCCTGGAGGCAGAACTTAGCTATTTCTGGTAGATGGGCCAGCTGGAAAGTCAAAATTAGCTATAATGTAAAAATGAAAAACACTAAAATGTGCTTTTTGGTCTTAATTTAAGGTTAGGGTTAGGCATTAGGGTTTGCAGTGTGGTTAAGGTAAGTGTTAGGTTTAAAATCTGATTTTATGACTTTGTGGCTGTGCCAGCTAGTGACCACTCTGCAGAGCTGCCTCCAGAACAAGATTCATGATGAAAAACGCCATCCTGCACCCCTGGCGTCGATGACGTGTCCAAGGTATTCAACCGATGACTGGAAGAATGCAAATTTTTACTTACAAATCTCTGTAAGGTCGCATCCAAGTTCTGGAGATGGTCCTCTTTGTCCTTTCCAGTAACGAGGATGTCCTCCAGGTAGCATTGTACTCCTGGCAATCCACTCAAGATCTGGTCCACGCCCTCTGGAGAAGCACTGTCCGTGCTGACCCCCTGGAACAGTCAGTATATTCAGTGTGACTTCCTCGTCTGATGAGTCACTCACCTTTGTGTTCTCTTGCTCAACAGCGGGAACATGTCTCTTTTTCTTTCATTGGAATGTCTCTTGTTTTCACTGAGCTCTTTTTGTTTCTGCAGGCTTGTTCGACGTGGCCCTTTTTTACCACATGTTCAGCAATTCATGTCCTTACACCAGCACATACTGTAGATGCCCCATGTCCCACTTTGCCACAACGGAAGCATGTGCCTTGAAGTCACTGTCTCTGATTTTCAGTTGCAACTCTGTGTACTGTTCCTGATTAACTCAACTGCTGAGACACTTTAGCAGCTAGTTCCATAGACACACTGACTTCAATGGCCTTTGCCAAGGTCAGATTACTTTCAGTCAATAGTCTCTTTTGTGTAGCTTCGTTGCCCACATACTAGTCTGTCTCTAATGGTGTAATTTAGAACATCATTAAACTCACAGTGCTCTGATAGTTTCTTTAACGCAGCAGAAAACATTGTCACTGATTTTCTCTGATTTTATTCTGTGGAACCTAAAACCAATAACTGGTTTTGGTTAAGTGTCCTTTCAGTATTTCTACAATATTCCCATACGTCTTATTACCTTGCCTGTCTGGCTGTAGTAGGCTGCGTGGTAAATTAAAATGTCTTTGGCCCTATTACACAAAAAAATCTAGGCACAATCTTGTCCTCATCAATGTCATTTCCAAGAACAAAATATTCAAACAGTTCTGTACATGAGCTCCACTGCTCAATACTCTCATTAAACTGTCCAATGTTCCCAACAATTCCAGACATTTTTTGTTTCTCAAAAGGCTCCTGATTGTCATTCACTTCAACAATGTCCTCAACCACAGCAATATTTTCCTCAGTCATGTGATCTTCATTCAGTTTGTCTGCACAGTTGAATAAATGTCCTTTCCATTGCTCGCTGTATATTCCCCCCCTTTTAATCCTGTTGTTTTCCTGCTCCGACATCCGTCCTAAATCTTTTGCTGCCGTCCACGACAATGCTAACTCTCTCTCTTAGCTAGTTCGACTATGCACGTCAAATCAAATCATATTTGTCACATGCTTTGTAAACAACAGGTGTAGGACTAACAGTGAAATGCGTACTTGCCTGTGCTAACATTAGCCTAGATAACAGTTTTAAACTTGATATATACAACTTCTTCCGGACAGAAACGTTCCTGTAGGTTCAGACTTACTGATCGCCAATCTTTTGTTATATCTCAGGGGTTTCATAACCATGTCTTTATAACAATTAATGAATCATGCAACGTCAGACAGGAATTCAGTTCAACCATTTATGTGAACATGATCATCAACACATACAACTCCCATGATGCTCTGTGGCACAACCCCAATACACCACACCCACCACCATAAGCATGGATCTATTTCACCACAACAGTCCAAGGAGTACATAGGAACTGGCTAAATACCATTTACTGGCTGCAACTGAACAACTGACAGCTATCATCTTCCCAGTACTTTTGCACATGCAGACTGACAGACACAAATTACATGTTTTTGTGCATGTCTTTTACAGACAATTACAATCAATGCATCTCTAAATAGGAATACTATTAAACAAATTCATTTTTACTTTGCTGTGAAGCTTATTGTGCTGTGATGTTTTAGAGACTCCTGCAGATGTGCAATGTGCACGTGGTCCAATCATACATATGCTCTTTATTTTACTTAATTACTTTTTGGGATATGTTAGGTTTCTATTTAGGATCAATAATTATCATATAATATCATTCACAATTGAACGTGCTTTAGGTAATAATCAAATGTTATTGGTCGCATACACATATTTATCAGATGTTATTGTGGGTGTAGTTAAACGCTTACGTTCCTAGCTCCATGTCATATAAGATTTCATATATCTGGACAATTACTATCGCCCCAGCCCCTCTACAGCAGTTTATGCCAAATAAATGATGTTTTGTTAATTCATCTGAACTGACCAACCTGTAGCACGGGGCATTATTTTTCTCCTTGTGTTTGGCTCGCGGATCCACGTGAAGGGCGGTAGGGAGCTGAGCGAGCATGCTGTGGCCAGTAGCCAATCAGCGTGAAGCATTTCTTTGGCACTATAAAAGCCACCGAGCTTTCATAGTGCACAGTATTCACACGGTTGGTTCCATTGAACTAGTTTTTGTTGTTGATTAAAGTGATTACTTTCGCTTCTTCAGAGACGCTATTTGACAGAGCTGAATAAAAGTTGGATTTTGCATCGTCTTGAAAATTGAACAAGGAATTTGTCAAAATGCGTCTGATCCAGAACATGTCAACCATCGCGGAGTTTGCGAACCCAGAGTGTCCGTCCAACCGGACCATCAAAATAGCGGTGATTGGGGGCAGCGGAGTTGGCAAAACAGGTAAATTGACAAATCAGTTGTACTAAATGATGTTGACAACTATTTCAATAACTGATTTGTTATAGATTCATAGGCTACATGATTAACTTATGGTCTTATATTCCAGCTCTGGTAGTAAGATTCCTGACAAGGCGCTTTATCGGCGACTATGAGAGAAACGCAGGAAACCTTTATTCAAGAGAGATCCAGGTGGACGGAGGAGAGCAAGCAGCCATCCAAGTCCAGGACACGCCGGGTGTTGATGTAAGTTCACTATCTGCCTTTTGCTACGTTCCCAAATGCGCTCGAGACCGGTGCGTTTGAGTGGCCACAGACAACATTATTTAGGTTAGTCTACCAGCTCTCTGTGATCAGAGTGAGGTTTTATGAATGATTCAATCAGTATCTACAGTAGTCGCATAACCATAGTAGGCTATGTGGACTTTGAGTTTTCCCTCCCTGCTCTGGGCAGTGGTCCAAATCCGCAGAGGTTTTTTTCGTACTAAAGTACAGAGCCTTTTAGTCTAGCCTTCTAATTTCCCATTCAGAGGAGAGGATGTCTGAGCCAGAGGTAAATGATACCCCACTTCTGGCTCCTCAATCACCCTCACCCCGTTCCCCTTAAGAGGCAGGAGAGGGGTAACATTACAGCCCACTGGTTGTCTAGACTACAGCACTCCATTCATTAATAAATACCTGTTGCATAATGATGGGAACATATTTGGTCTGGCTTGAATTTAAATCAGTTAGCTGTGAGGCTGTCCAGGTTGGATTTTATTATGTTCATTTACATTTTAGTCATTTAGCAAATGCTCTTATCCTGCATTTTCATTCATGTATTTATAACACTGTTCTAAATGGGTTCCAATGTAACAGTTCTCTAACCATAACCCCCTCCATGTTCTCCTCAGGTGACAGTTAACAGCCTCAGCCTCCCTGATCATGTGACCTGCTCCATCCAATGGGCTGACGCCGTGGTGTTGGTCTACTCTGTGACTGACTGCCATAGCTTCGACCTGATTGGCCAGTTGCACCAGCTGGTGGCCCGTGCAGGCGGGGCCAACGTGCCTCCCGTCATCCTGCTGGCCAATAAGGCGGACCTGCTGCATATGAGGCGGGTGGATGCCGAACAGGGCCCCCTGCTGGCGGCGGCGCTGGGCTGCTCCTTCTACGAGGTATCAGCCAGCGAAGACTACAGCCAGGTGCATGGGGCCTTCCACAGGCTGTGCTGCCACATGGCCAAGCAGCAGCCCCAAGCCTCCCTGTCCTCCCACACCACCACAACTGGAGCAGCAGAAAAGAAGGGGCGCTCACCCCTCATTCCCAGGCCCAAGTCCCCCAACATGCAGGACCTGAAGAGGCGCTTCAAGCAGGCTCTGTCGGCTAAAGTCAGGACGGTCACATCTGTGTGAGAAAGACTAGGGTTCGTCTGTTACACAACGTGGTCCAGAGTGGCTACAGAAAATACATTGAATGAGAAACGAGGGCAGAAGATCCCTGTCTCGTTTGGGGACTCAATCCTGTATGGCTAGAGCAGCCTGACCTGCGACGAGCAGCGGAGACAAAATGGAGGCTCAACATTGATCTCTGACCGAGGTCACTGTCTGACAGGGCTAATGACCTGTGGGGTGGGCAGGTGTCAGCCTGTCTGTCACCGTCACTCCTGTCCTGTCTGAAACTGTTCACGGAGTCTGCAGACTTCTTTTATGAGGGACAGCAGCTGGGAGGTGTTGGTATGTCAGCCCACCAGAAGGGACAAAAAGGAGCTGTCCTTGAGCTGAATGAAGCCCAGACACACTCCAGAATATGTGTGAACACTGACATCTTCTCCTGGCAACAGAAGCCTTGATGGACACTGCGTAGAGTATTTTTAGCTGGCGCCAATTGACAGTTTTGTTTTTGTTCAGGCTGCCACTCTGCATGGCAACGCTGAAAGAGCACTGATATTGTCAGACAAGTCAGGTACTTGAGTCAGAGTGCTGAGTTTGTTCAGTTTCTCATATGTCACAATCTCTAGTTCCCCAGTGCATTCCTTGTACAACAGCCAACAGCCTGTGGGGCAGCAGGGATTGGATACGAGGCTGGGTGGTGTGTTGGGGATGTTTGTAATGCACTTTAAGAAGGCCAAATGGTTGACCTTTATTTGTTATACTTTTGAAAATAAAATGATTGCATTCATTTTGACTCGTCTTCTGATTTTATAACCTCATATGAGTAAAACAGACTTATATGGGCCAGGTATGAACCAGGTAAAGACATATGGATTATAGGTGAGGGTATGTGCATAAACATCATGCTCATTTGGTCTGTGGTCTACCATCCTATTAGACTGAGAATAACTGGCTCCAGTCAACGTGAAACACCCATCTGAACATAAAAAGAAAATGAAGCTTCAGGGCAGTGTTAGTGATATGATGGAGATGTGTGTACTGTGTAAAACTCAACTGGTGACTCCTGCTGGACAGACCATGGCCTGTCAGTACCACAGGGGCCCTCCACCTTAGCTCTCTCTCAGAGAACCCGATGCAGAGAGTTAAGTGTGAATGAGTTATTAGCAGTGGGGAACCGTCAGGGCCCTCTACAATCTCAGAGGGCCTAAGGATAGATCCAAATATGTATATATTATCATTGATTTAATCTTTTGTCTTAATTGTAATGATCTTCCTATTGAATTTCTTCAGTTTGTGTTGGAAAAAGAATTGGTTAATATCCAAGAGAAAAAAATATCCAATCAATCTTTTTGGTAGTCTTTTGGTATAAATAATCTAGCTGGGCTCAACGCTCATTGGCTAGGCCCTCAGCCTTTGAATAGAAGGCACCAGCCAACTTCATTGACTTCAATTAGAGCAGCATTTTGGAATGACAGTAAAATCAACCAATTACAAATGGTCTTTTAATAGGTGGGACAATTGTATGATGCCTCAAGGCCCCCTAAGTATACCTCGCTAATTCAGAGCCAATAGCGAGCCTTATCTTGTTTTCTCACGCTATATGAACTTGCCATTGCCCATTTCATAAAAAAGTACAGGAGAATGGACTTTGTTTTTAAATGATAATCATAATGGTGAGTGGACTTTTTGTTGCCATCTCGTTCATATCATTTTGAATACAATGTGTAAAATATTATTTCAACTTTAGATCACTGGTTGTGTGGTAAAAACAAAGATAATGACATTGCTATTGGAAGTACTGGGTACATGACATTTCATGTTGTGGTGCATTTTTTTGTTGTTGCATGCTGGAGATCGAAAAAAATCGAATACAGCATAACTTTTTTCTCTCTGACAGCATATACTGTCTGTGGTCTTGAAACAATGTGAGTAGTTGTATGGTTGAATTTATTCCGCCACTATTTGAGTGACTGTTTTGGCAAATGTTTCTTTGAAACAACGAACCGTATTTTCTTCTAACGTAGTTCCTGCTATCGATATTTGCAACGGTTGTGCACGTGTGCTGCTTCTGTGAGCCACAGCCGAGGCGTGGCTTAGGACCGTTTGACTCTGTCATCAAAGAATTGCTCCTACATACAGTGGGGAGAACAAGTATTTGATACACTGCCGATTTTGCAGGTTTTCCTACTTACAAAGCATGTAGAGGTCTGTAATTTTTATCATAGGTACACTTCAACTGTGAGAGACGTAATCTAAAACAAAAATCCAGAAAATCACGTATGATTTTTTAAATAATTAATTTGCATTTTATTGCATGACATAAGTATTTGATCACCTACCAACCAGTAAGAATTCCGGCTCTCACAGACCTGTTAGTTTTTCTTTAAGAAGCCCTCCTGTTCTCCACTCATTACTGCACCTGTTTGAACTCGTTACCTGTATAAAAGACACCTGTCCACACACTCAATCTCTCCACAATGACCAAGACCAGAGAGCTGTGTAAGGACATCAGGGATAAAATTGTAGACCTGCACAAGGCTGGGATGGGCTACAGGACAATAGGCAAGCAGCTTGGTGAGAAGGCAACAACTGTTGGCGCAATTATTAGAAAATGGAAGAAGTTCAAGATGACGGTCAATCTCCCTTGGTCTGGGGCACCATGCAAGATCTCACCTCGTGGGGCATCAATGATCATGAGGAAGGTGAGGGATCAGCCCAGAACTACATGGCAGGACCTGGTCAATGACCTGAAGAGAGCTGGGACCACAGTCTCAAAGAAAACCATTAGTAAAACACTACGCCGTCATGGATTAAAATCCTGCAGCGCACGCAAGGTCCCCCTGCTCAAGCCAGCGCATGTCCAGGCCCGTCTGAAGTTTGCCAATGACCATCTGGATGATCCAGAGGAGGAATGGGAGAAGGTCATGTGGTCTGATGAGACAAAAATAGAGCTTTTTGGTCTAAACTCCACTCGCCGTGTTTGGAGGAAGAAGAAGGATGAGTACAACCCCAGGAACACCATCCCAACCGTGAAGCATGGAGGTGGAAACATCATTCTTTGGGGATGCTTTTCTGCAAAGGGGACAGGACGACTGCACCGTATTGAGGGGAGGATGGATCGGGCCATGTATCGCGAGATCTTGGCCAACAACCTCCTTCCCTCAGTAAGAGCATTGAAGATGGGTCGTGGCTGGGTCTTCCAGCATGACAACGACCCGAAACACACAGCCAGGGCAACTAAGGAGTGGCTCCGTAAGAAGCATCTCAAGGTCCTGGAGTGGCCTAGCCAGTCTCCAGACTCGAACCCAATAGAAAATCTTTGGAGGGAGCTGAAAGTCCGTATTGCCCAGCGACAGCCCCGAAACCTGAAGGATCTGGAGAAGGTCTGTATGGAGGAATGGGCCAAAATCCCTGCTGCAGTGTGTGCAAACCTGGTCAAGAACTACAGGAAACGTTTGATCTCTGTAATTGCAAACAAAGGTTTCTGTACCAAATATTAAGTTCTGCTTTTCTAATGTATCAAATACTTATGTCATGCAATAAAATGCAAATTAATGACTTAAAAATCATACAATGTGATTTTCTGGATTTTTGTTTTAGATACCGTCACTCACAGTTGAAGAGTACCTATGATAAAAATTACAGACTTCTACATGCTTTGTAAGTGGGAAAACCTGCAAAATCGGCATTGTATCAAATACTTGTTCTCCCCACTGTAGGTCTGCAAAAGAATGGTCTCAAGTCATGCTCTGTATACACAGGCATCCGAGTTCTCTATCTATATGTATAACGTCAGATCTTTTTCTGCAACTCTCGCCACTGGTTATTAGACAGTGTAGTGGTTTAATTCTGGACTGTACTGTGCCAGAATATAAAAACCACTAAGACTCTTCACGTTACTTCACTCTCACCTGTAATTAGCTCACATATTGTATAGGACAGTTAGCGCAACAGTCAGAACAACCTTACAACTCATACTAACCAACTAACACACAAACATTTCATTTCACATGGATGAGTTTCACAAATATACAAGGTTTATTCAACGTATTCAGATTTAATTCAAACCACAAATATATATTAAAGCAACTTGATTTGAATGTCATTGTCTGTTTTAAGCTGAGCTTTGAGACAGAATCCTCTTTACACCAGATTGAATCAAGTTTACATTCAGGACAGTTTGGAATAAATCCATAAACACTTAATTGTTGCCTTAAAATGTGATTTAGGGAGTACAAGGGAAGGGACACAATGAACAAAACACAACTGAAGTAAACATTTAGGAATGCCTTTGAATAAGCCTAAATAGATCCTCTTTTTATCATCTAGTCTTACGTATGAACCTCCACGTCTGCTCTGCTCACCACACCCATGACTCCAATCCATTACCAAACCACAACCTCAATGGAGCATCTAATTTCTCCTCTCCAGAGAGCAGTACGTGTCGGTGGAGAGAGTGTGTGTGTGTGTGTGTGTGTGTGTGTGTGTGTGTGGTCCTTGTTCCGTGCTCACACACCGATGTCTGGCACCAGTCTTTGGGTGGTGAAGAGCAGCTCAGGGATGTCTGTAGGTCTCAGCAGTCTGGTGGAGAGGACCAGCACCTGGGATAGAGAGCAGACAGACTAGCTAGTGGCTAAATCAGCAAAGGAGAAAGACAACAGCTGGTTGTGTTCAGACAAGTGGTTCAGACAACTGGAGTAGACGTCCTGCTTTAAATAAGTAGATACTGAATGTGAATGGAAGGCACAACACTCTCTCCATAGAAATCATTCAAATTGATTTAGATAAAGATTAGTTTGTGCCTTCCATTCACATTCAGTATATGACCCAATGACTCAGTTTATACATTAGGCAAACCCAGGCTATTCACTTTGAACTGTATTTGAACAAATATCATATTTGTGTCATTAGTCCAACAAAACCATTATCTGACTGCTTTTAAATCTGGGTTAATTAATGACCAAGTCCTTAGAGGACCTCTATGTTTCTGGAAGTCAGCCTTTATCAGAACACTACTAGAGGCAGACAGACACAGACAGAGGCGGCTGAATGAGTTGAGGTCAGACTGTGTGTGGGCCGCTGGCTGCAGGATGAGGGTCTCTTTCTTCTGTTGTTCTGATTAGAGATGTATTCATGACATCAGCCTTTGATGCTGCTCAGGCCTTTCATTAACACAGCTAGCCAGGGATTAGACTGTACTGCAGTACACACAACGTACAATACACACTGAACGTTAGCGTGTGGTTGAGTGAGTGTGTGTTGCAACACACACAATACACAATCAGATGCATTACCACAAACACACAAATGACTGTACACTTATGTGTGTAAATAACATGAGTTCCTTTCACCTCTGCATATCCATTGTCTGTCACCTGAGAATATGTCTCAGTGTGTGTGTGTGTGTGTGTGTGTGTGTATAATATCTAGCTACTCTTGACTTTATTCCAGGGTAGATGAAGGAACATTGTCAACTCAGCACCCAGATCTTTGTGGTTGTCCCCTGCCTGTGTTCTATCCTCAGGCTCCTCTTTTGATGTCACTCAGACTGATGACAAACACTCGCAAAGCCATCACAGTGTGTTATGTAACGCCACCGAGCCATAACCTGAAGAGCTGTAGCCTAGAAAACACATCCATACCACAGCAGCGAAGACTGCACCTGGCCTCTCACATCTCCTCTGATTTATTTACAACTAACCCTCTTTCTCCTCTCTCCAAATCCTCCCTCTTTGCGTTGTTTGTTCGATGCAAGCTCTGCCAGGTGAGTTAAGAGCAAACGGCTGTGGTCTCTCACCTGTGTGCCCGGCTTGTGGGCGGAGACTACCTCGCGGATCAGGCGAAGCTCAGAGGGAGTGACTCCTCCCACCAGGAAGAGAAAGAGCAGGGCGTGGTCGCTGGGGTGTGGACGGCTCACCTAGGGAGTGGTTAGGGATTGGGATATAAAGAACATGACAAAATTAGCTCATGTAATTTAATTGCCACAAGTTAACCATAAGATAATTGAAGGTTATGTTATGTGAGCTGAAACTCTAAAGACAATCTGTGGAGACAGATTACAGTTCAGCATAAACTGACTCATTCTCTCTGTCTTTCCCTATGTCTCTCTCCCCCTCTGTCCTTCAGTCTCTCCTCTCTCTGGTCTGAGTCACTGCCCAGCTGGAGGGCAGTGGTCACAGTGGACAATTCAGCATGAAGGCTTTAAACAACACTCATTCCAAACACACACACACGGGTTTGTACATGAGTGTGAGTCAGGGGGTCTGGTGCGCCTGCTATGTGTGATTGGTTGGCCTATAGATAAATGGCTGTGTTCTATTGGCTGGGGAGCGACGCCGAGACCACAACTACAGCCTTTGAATAATAACCATGCAATCAAAGCTGCAGGGGGGTGGGGACTGGTCCGGGACGGCAGGACATGTGCATCAGGATCGTCTGCCTGGGCTGGCTCAACATGTGTCTTACAATAGGTAGCCTGTATCTGTCAGTGTATGTGTGTGTGCAATGTAATAGGTAAAATGCGTATGGGTCTTTTGTGTTCATTTGTATTCATACTACATACAGTATGTATGCATTAGCTATACCTGCACACACACAGAACAGCAGACCAGCACACACATCTACACGTGCATCCTTAAAGAGGTATGAACACCTGCCCCCCATCTGGCAACACAAACCCACTGCACTGTAGCAGCAACCACGTGTCTGATACATGTGTATGAGTGGAGGGGAGGAGAAGAGAGGAAGGGGTGCTATGAAGACAAAAGATAACATTTCGCCATACACTCATTTAAACACATACACACACTATGTATGAGTGAGCTAAAAGCGTTCCACTGACAGACGTGTCCTCTTTGTTTCCAGCAGGCTGAATCAGAGTGGTTTACAGCAGCAGGCAGCTGAAAAGGAGCCAGGGAGTCTGTACGACTCACAGTCTGTCTAGACAAGACTTCACAGGAACCCAGCGATCAAACACAGTAACACACACACCTATGCCTAGACAGACATACACACACCTCTAAGGAACTACAGATGGGGTCTTTTGAGAGTTGTTCTCTAGACAGGGAGCTAGACAGTGAAGACAGGGAGCTAGACAGTGAAGACAGGGAGCTAGACAAGGAGCTAGGCAGTGAAGACAGGGAGCTAGACAGTGAAGGTACATTATGGTACAGACTAAAGGATGTAACCATGTGTTTTATGGTGAAAGGTTATACTGAGTTTTATATGGGTGTTTTACTGTAAGGAGGGTGTGCATAGTATTACTATAGAGAAAGAGACCTTTTATTGTATGGTCTTTCTTGGTTGGTGTCTGTTTGTGGAGCATGGTTCTTAATTTCAGTGAAACTGTCTAATTCCCTATACAGCCAGGCCAGTCACCAGTCTAATTCTCTATACAGGTAGGCCAGTCAGCAGTCTAATTCTATATACAGGTAGGCCAGTCAGCAGTCTAATTCTCTATACAGGCAGGCCAGTCACGAGTCTAATTCAATATACAGGCAGGCCAGTCACCAGTCTAATTCAATATACAGGCAGGCCAGTCAGCAGTCTAATTCTCTATACAGGCAGGCCAGTCACCAGTCGTATTCTCTATACAGGCAGGCCAGTCACCAGTTTAATTCTCTATACAGCCATGTTACCAGTCTAATTCTCTATACAGCCATGTTACCAGTTTAATTCTCTATACAGCCATGTTACCAGTCTAATTCTCTATACAGCCATGTTACCAGTCTAATTCTCTATACAGCCATGTTACCAGTTTAATTCTCTATACAGCCATGTTACCAGTCTAATTCTCTATACAGCCATGTTACCAGTCTAATTCTCTATACAGCCATGTTACCAGTCTAATTCTCTATACAGGCCAGTCACACCAGATGTGGGGAAGTCAGACCACTGGCTAAAGGAGTCTGGTGGATATACAGTACATTACACACAAGCCCAAAGGTCCATATCCCCTGTGCCAAATCTACATAAACCTCTGGCCCAATCTCCATATCCATCAACCCCTAGCTCTCAGCAAAATATTACCCTTTCATAAATAGCCCTCTCACGTGTGTGTGTGCGTGTGACTTCTGTGTGTGTTGTTGGTTCAGTCTCTCACCTTCATGAACATACTGAAGCCAGTCTTGAGCATGTCGGTGAGGCTTCCAGACATGTGTTCTATGTCGGGAGACTCACGTCTGTCTGGGTGGAAGATCTCCTCCAGAACCTGTCTTAGGAACGGACGGTACGTCGCCTGGAGAACACACAGGAGCACAGAGGAACGGGGCCAGTCAAGACATCTTATACAAACATCACTAGTAAGCTACTGCAGAATAAAACCCAGCTACCAGTCTCTTCGTGCTTTGTCCTATTTTGTACTTGTGAGTTATGCCATAGTGACAACAAAGTGGATGGTGAGCGATACATAACACAGGGATTGTATATTGAGTGGTAGTGTGTATTAAGTCTCTGTGCTAGGTATGTATCTGGGTGAGTAGTGTCTGTCTGGGTTATAGAATAAAGATTATGTGTGACGATCCCTCAACAGTGGTGTGATCCTCTAGTCCCCTCCATCACTGGATGAATGAGAGATGGTGTGATGTGAATAACTATGAAGTAGAGTTATAAACAGATCCTCGCTGTAGGGCAGGCCTCTTATTGAGATGGTCCATGCAGATGAGATGAGGGTATTGAGTTGTTTACAAGGGGGTTATTGATTCTGGGGATGAAAATAGCTTTATTTTCGGTGTTGTTGAGGGTATTGTTGAAGACAAGTGTTTGTATGATAAGTGTTTGTGTGTGTGTGCTGATGATGATTTGGTTTAAAATGGCCTTGTTATTGTGTGATTAGTCTACCGTGGTGATTACTGTGAAGCTCATCCACTGATTGCATCCAGGTATTAGTCAGCCAGGCAGGCTGTTAGCTAGGTGAATATGGATGAATAGTCAATGCGACATGACCCAACCTGCTCCACCAAAATACCCAACCTCTCCAGACAGGCAAGGCATTCCGATAAACCCTGGCAGAACACTACACCCCTACAGATACACAGCCAGGAGGTGTACATTTCACAAGCTGCATATGTCATCACTCCCCCTCTAACACACACATACACACTCACCAACCCTTCTCAGAGAGGAAGAGTTAGGGTTTCTTAATTAAATAGCCATTTTACTGATATATTTATTCTGTACTTATTCTATCCTTGCAGACTAAAAGCCCTCTATCACGCTCCTGTATTCAGTTCAACAATTCTACCTTGGGGTGCTGATCATGAAGGAGAGGGCACTTTGAAAAGACGTTTATAAATAAAGTTGTTGTTATGTTCACATTCTGAAGTTCATACAGAAAACCTAAGGATAAACACAGTAATGTGTTCCGATTGCACTTGATAAACTCCATACAAAGCTATTGTTTATAGAGAGACAGAGACAAGAGAGAGAAAAAAGAATGAGAGTAAGAGTGAGAGAAAGAAAGAAAGAAAGAAAGAAAGAGGAATTCATTGAATGAAGGTTTAATCTGCCCAACTACCCAGGCCTATAAAGCCTTCCATTTTTAGATTACAAGGTAACCAGATTTTTTATGTGAGAGAAATTCATTCCCTGAGTGAACAATGAAGCCACAGTTAAGGTTTGGCAGTGCTTTATGAGAATTCTCTGAATAGCAGAGTGCAGAGAAAAGGGTCTGGAGCAATGTTCCCTCTAAAATGCGTGTGCGTGCAGTAGCCCTGAGACTGCCGTGCAGAAATATCAGCCCACAGAGAGAAACAAGAGATTGAACTTCACTAAATTTTCTAGAGCAGTGGTCACCAAGGCATTCCTAGTCGATCGCCAACCATTTCTATAAAAAAAAACTAAGATAAAGCCTTGTGTTCCTTATTTATTTTTTGCCTGATTCAGCTGCACTGCATGCTGAGTAGACAAACTGTTGCCATTTTGAACCATTTCATGTGCCTGAAGGTACAGACTCTGCCTTCCCGGAGGGCCCAGAGAGAAAATCAAGTGCACTGTAGGCCTACCACTGGCCAATCGGATGGCTCAGATTACCATAAGAAATCTGCAGCAAAATTGTTACTGTGAGATTTCAAAACGTTTAAAACTATGACTAGAGAGAGACGAATACATGAAAATCTTTCTGTTTTTATGAATGATTTCATGTTTAAGTTCTTACTCAGCACTCAACACTTTGTATTCAACACTTTTATAAGCTATATAATGTGTGTTCTTCCTATTTCCACTCAGCGCTACAACAAGCACGGCAGCAGTAATGAATGAGTAGGAAAGTGTATCTATAGGCTTGCGTTGTTATTATTAGCAGTTTGGGTCTTTTTTAATATCAAGGAATATTTCATAGGGGTAACAATATGAATTTGTGCATGAGGCAGAAATAATGCGGTGCAACTCAAGTTTTGCCATCAGCTGGAGACAGTGTCCCTTTTTGGTCAGTCTCAGTGGAAGTAAGGGAGAGCAGAGGGCTGTTGAGAGGCGGACCCTCAGTCTGCTGCTCTCTCCCTCCACTGAGACTGACCATCAGAAGCAGATACCATCAGCCCAGTAAAATATAAATAAAATGCAAGTTATTTAAATGTATGCTCACCCAGCTGTGCCTCACAAGTAATACAACAACATATAGCCTACCTCAAATTTTGAAATATAATAACACATTTTTTTAATCATAATAATAAAATCACCAAAGAGTTACATTAGTAGTTCCCATCCAAGAAGGCTCAAGGTCATTGGCCACAGATAAAATGACGTCACATTATATCTACCATCAGCTTTGATTGGACTGATCATGTTAACATCATACTTTCAAAATCTTAGATAGCAAGCTAGACAAGCAGTCATCATCATGAATCAAGTTGACAATCTACTGGCAAATCCTTTTCAAATTATAGATAAAACGTATCGGTGCTCATCGGCCATTGGACATAAACATTGCACAAGAAGTTGGAAATTGCAAATTCAACAATAAGTGGTTTGTAAAGAATCAGTGGCTAACTGCAAGCGTTGCAAATAAATCACTAGCCTGCTATGCAGTGGAGTGGGTGTGTGGTCCAAGTCTGGGTTTAAGGGTCTCTTTTCCAAGCTTAAAAGGATAAACATTCACATGCAACACCATGGGCCAGAAAAGGTTGACTACATTGGCCATGTTGTCAATCCAGCATGACTTCTGCCACTTTCAAAACAACTGGAAACTCGGAATAAAACGAGCTCCGAATGTGAAAATACATGTTGAACGGTCATCCAACTCAGAATTTCAAGTCGGGACCTTGGGCATCTTTCTAGAACTCTGACGTCACAATTCAAACTTATTTATTTCCATGTTCCCAGTTGCCTTGAAAGCACCATCAATTCAGAGAATGCCAGATTTTGATGACAAAGTTTGATGACTGCCACACCACCTTCCTGTTCAAGTGAGGTGAGTCCAAAAGTGCATAAATTATGTAATATGCCAGGGAGATCTGTATACTGTAGCTAAGAAAGTAATACTAAGTGTATGTTGTGTAGTAAGCTGTTAGTAGCCCATGTGCCTCACCCTACTAATTTGGTCCCTTTCCCCCTCATAACTTAGCCTACTATTCTGAGTTGGTGGTGCACTATAGCCTGTTTAAGAGAAATGTAATAATTGAATACTGTAAGAGCTTTCATTGTCTGCTTATATGCCCCCTTTATTTATCCTAAGGTTCTGACATGGTGTACAGGGAGAATACTGTAAGAATGGCCCATGTTCTGAATTCTGTCACTGTACATTTCAAAAGTGCTGAACAAATAGTTATATTGACTACGTCCATCCTAGCTCACTTATTAATGTCTTAATCAAAATTACGGATTGCCTCTTATCTGCTCGTCGTCCCCTTATGCCATAGCTTGTACATCTCAATTGTCAGTAGAAACCACATTTGTTTAAGCAAGTCAGCCATATCGGCTATGTTTTTTTTAAAGGCAGTAAATGAGGCTGAAAGAACTGTTTCGCTGCCAGACAAGGCTCTGCTGATAACCAGGTGTAGCAGTGGTAAGGTGTTGGGATTGCTGTTGGGACAGCTTTATGTAGGCCATAACAGTTTGTGGGCCCCGTTTGTCACCATTATCGTGCAATTCATGTACTGTTTAGTGTTGTGTTGTCTAGTGGTTTTGCTGGCATGCATCTAAACATTTTGGGGGGTTTGTAACTCCAAGATATACAGCGGGTGAAATAAGTATTGAACACGTCACCATTTTTCTCAGTAAATATATTTCCAAAGGTGCTATTGACATGAAAGTTTCACCAGATGTTGGTAACAACCCAAGTAATCCATACATACAAAGAAACCAAAACAAATAAGTTCAGAAATTAAGTTATGTGTAATAATGTGAAATGACACAGGGAAAAAGTATTGAACACATGAAGAAAGGGAGGTTCAAAAAGGCATGGAAAGCCAAGACAACAGCTGAAAACTATCAGTAATTAAAAAGCAATCCAGCCCCCTGTCAGTGCAAACTAATATCAGCTGGTTCAGTCCCAACTGATGGCCTACAAAAAGGTCTCATTGCCAAGGTGTCACACAAGACACATCTCATGATGGGTAAAAGCAAAGAGCTGTCTCAAGACATTCGCAATCTAATTGTTGCAAAACATAATGATGGCATTGGTTATTGGCGCATTTCTAAGCTTCTGAATGTTCCAGTGAGCACTGTTGGGGCCATAATACGGAAGTGGAAAGACAATCATTTCAACATAAATTTGCCTCGACCAGGTGCTCCTCGTAAATTTGCCCATTCATCCTTCCTTCAATTATGTGAAGTTTGCCAGTACCATTTGCTGAAAAGCAGCCCCACAAACGTACAGTCAATAACACAATAGAAAATCTATGAACAGTGTGTGCAAATGTAGTAAGATTAGGGAGGTAGGGCAATAAATAGGCCATAGTGGCAAAATAATTACAAATTAGCATTAACACTGGAATGATAGATGATGATGTGCAAATAGATGATACTGGGGTGCAAATGAGCATAAATAATAATATGGGGATGAGGTGGTAGGGTAGGCTTTTTACAGATGGGCTGTGTACAGGTGCAGTGATTGGAAAGCTGCTCTGACAGCTGATGCTTAAAGTTAGAGGAAGATGGTAGTCTCCAGCTTCAATGATTTTTGCAATTATTTCCAGTCATTGGCAGCAGAGAACTGGAAGGAATGGCGGCCAAAGGAGGTGTTTGGCTTTGGAGATGACCAGTGAAATATACCTGCTGGAGCGCATGCTACGGGTGGGTGTTGCTATGGTGACCAGCGAGCTGAGATAAGGCGGGAATTTACCTAGTAAAGACTTATAGATGACCTGGAGCCAGTGGGTTTGGCGTCAAATATGTAGTGAGGGCCAGCAAACGAGAGCGTACAGCTCGCATTGGTGGGTAGTATATGGGGCTTTGGTAACAAAACGGATGGCACTGTGATAGACTACATCCAATTTGCTGAGTAGAGTGTTGGAGGCTATTTTGTAAATGACATCGCCGAAGTCAACGATCGGTATGATAGTCAGTTTTACGAGGGCATGTTTGGCAGCATGAGTGAAGGAGGCTTTGTTTTGCAAAACAGGAAGTCAATTCTAGATTTAATTTTGGATTGGAGATGCTTAATGTGAGTCTGGAAGGAGAGTTTACAGTCTAACCAGACGCCTAGGTATTTGTAGGTGTCCACGTACTCTAAGTCAGACCCGTCCAGAGTAGTGATGATAGTCCGGTGGGCGGGTGCGGGCAGCGTTCGATTGAAAAGCATGCATTTAGTTTTACTAGCATTTAAGAGCAGTTGGAGGCCACGGAAGGAGTGTTTTATGGCATTGAAGCTCGTTTGGAGGTTTGTTAACACAGTGTCAAAAGAGGGGCCAGATGTATACAGAATGGTGTCATCTGCGTAGAGATGGATCAGAGAGTCTCCAGCAGCGAGAGCGACATCATTGATATATATAGTCGGCCCAAGAATTGAACCCTGTGACACCCCCATAGAGACTGCCAGAGGACCGGACAACAGGCCCTCCAATTTGACACACTGAACTCTATCTGAGAAGTAGTTGGAGAATCAGGCGGGGCAGTCATTTGAGAAGCCAAGGCTGTTGAGTCTACCAATAAGAATGAGGTGATTGACAGAGTCGAAAGCCTTGGCCAGGTGAAGACGGCTGCAAAGTACTGTCTTTTATCTATGGCGGTTATGATATCGTTTAGTACCTTGAGCGTGGCTGAGGTGCACCCATGACCAGCTTGGAAACCAGATTGCAGATTCCTAGCCTCTGTGCAGTGGGCAACTGGGAGGAGGTGCTCTTATTCTCCATGGACTTTACAGTGTCCCAGAACTATTTTTTTTTTAAACAAACACTGTCCTAGAGTCTATGGACAGAACTTTGTATTGTGTGTTGAGAGCAAATAAGTCCCACTTAGTTAGTTTGATGAGTGCTTCCTGCTGAATAGGTAGACCTTTCTCTGTTTAGCCCCCAGATTGACAATGAGTCTCGTCAGACTCCTCAGAGAGTGGTTACTATGGCAACGGAAGAACATTTTTACTTTATGTAAGACTAACAATGCCACTGCAACCTTCCAACCAAAACCAATATCCTTTCTAGGCTTCTTAGTATGGTGTGTGTGTGTGTGTGTGTGTGTGTGTGTGTGTGTGTGTGTGTAAACTCAATTGATAGATCTTCTTGGAATTGTCTCCTACTATTGCGGTGTCAATGATAGGTCTTCTTGGAATTGTCTCCCACTGTTGTGGTGTCAATGTATTTTCCCTCTTAACCCACTAATCTACCCTGAGATGGACAAGATAGCAGTAATGAGATCACGGATGTTTCCTCTTCAACCCATCCCAGTCATGCTCTAACCCTTTTTTGCTGGCCTTCTAGGCAGAGTTGCAAAGAAAAAGCCATATCTTTGTTGTACGAGATCTTCATTTTCTTGGCAATTTCTCGCATAGAATAGCCTTCATTTCTCAGAACGAGTTTCAGAAGAAAGTTATTTGTTTCTGGCCATTTTGAGCCTGTAATCGAACCCACAAATGCAGATGCTCCAGATCCTCAACTAGTCTTAAGAAGGCCAGTTTATTGCTTCTTTAAATCAGCACATTAACAACATTAACAATATCTACACTGTATTTCTGATCAATTTGAAGTTATTTTAATGGACAAAACAATTTGCTTTTCATTTTAAAAAAAGAGGACCCCAAACTTTTGAACGGTAGTGTACTTGCTTTGTGGAAGGATACATTTTTTTCAGCCCAAAGTTATGCAATGTTGCCCGCCTGCCTCCAAAACACACCATATCTGGTTAGCGTTTTGCACTCCTTTAGTGTGTTTGAGAGAGAGAGAGAGGCAGAGAGAGACGGGCAGAGAGGCAGAGAGAGACGGGCAGAGAGGCAGAGAGAGACGGGCAGAGAGGCAGAGAGAGACGGGCAGAGAGGCAGAGAGAGACGGGCAGAGAGGCAGAGAGAGAGAGACGGGCAGAGAGGCAGAGAGAGAGAGAGACGGGCAGAGAGACAGAGAGAGAGAGACGGGCAGAGAGACAGAGAGAGAGAGAGAGACGGGCAGAGAGACAGAGAGAGAGAGAGACGGGCAGAGAGACAGAGAGAGAGAGAGAGACGGGCAGACAGAGAGAGAGAGAGAGACGGGCAGACAGAGAGAGAGAGAGAGACGGGCAGACAGAGAGAGAGAGAGAGACGGGCAGACAGAGAGAGAGAGAGAGACGGGCAGACAGAGAGAGAGAGAGAGACAGGCAGACAGAGAGAGAGAGAGAGACGGGCAGACAGAGAGAGAGAGAGAGACGGGCAGACAGAGAGAGAGAGAGAGAGACGGGCAGACAGAGAGAGAGAGAGAGACGGGCAGACAGAGAGAGAGAGAGAGACGGGCAGACAGAGAGAGAGAGAGAGAGACACGGGCAGACAGAGAGAGAGAGAGAGAGACACGGGCCAACAGAGAGAGAGAGAGAGAGAGAGACACGGGCCAACAGAGAGAGAGAGAGAGAGAGAGAGACACGGGCAGACAGAGAGAGAGAGAGAGAGAGAGAGACACGGGCAGACAGAGAGAGAGAGAGAGACGGGCAGACAGAGAGAGAGAGAGAGACGGGCAGACAGAGAGAGAGAGAGAGACGGGCAGACAGAGAGAGAGAGAGAGAGAGAGGCAGACAGAGAGAGAGAGAGAGACGGGCAGACAGAGAGAGAGAGAGAGACGGGCAGACAGAGAGAGAGAGAGAGACGGGCAGACAGAGAGAGAGAGAGAGACGGGCAGACAGAGAGAGAGAGAGAGAGACGGGCAGACAGAGAGAGAGAGAGAGAGACGGGCAGACAGAGAGAGAGAGAGAGACGGGCAGACAGAGAGAGAGAGAGAGACACGGGCAGACAGAGAGAGAGAGAGAGACACGGGCAGACAGAGAGAGAGAGAGACACGGGCAGACAGAGAGAGAGAGAGAGAGACACGGGCAGACAGAGAGAGAGAGAGAGAGAGAGAGAGAGACACGGGCAGACAGAGAGAGAGAGAGAGAGAGAGAGACACGGGCAGACAGAGAGAGAGAGAGAGAGACACGGGCAGACAGAGAGAGAGAGAGAGAGAGACACGGGCAGACAGAGAGAGAGAGATCTGGCATACAGGACTGTTCTACAAAGTCATTGAAAGTGGTGTAGGGGGTAAAACATATGACATTATAAAATCAATGTATACAGGCAACATGTGTAGCATAAAAATTGGCAAGAAACAAACTGAATCATTTAACCAGGGGCGGGGCCTGCGCCAGGGTTGCAATCTCAGCCCTGTGCTATTTAACATTTACATCAATGAATTGGCCAATATTCTAGAGAAGTCCTCAGCCCCTGGTGTTAGTCTCCACAATTCGGAAGTTAGATGCCTGCTCTTTGCAGATGACCTGTGCCTGCTTTCACCCACAGCACATGGTCTACAGCAGAGCTTGGACCGCCTAGAGCAGTACTGTCAGACCTGGGCCCTGACAGTAAACCCCAAAAAGACCAAAATAATGATTTTCCAGACAAATTCCAGATCCCAGGGAATAAAACCAAAGTTCTCAATTGGTGCAAAACATATAGAGTATTGCACACAATACAACTATTTAGGTTTAAAAATAAGTTCGACTGGACACCTAAATAATGCAGTGAATGAACTGAGAGACAAAGCACGCAGGGCATTCTACGCCATTAAAAAACAAATCCAAATTGAAATACCTATTACAATTTGGCAAAAACTAATTAAATGTGTGATTGAACCAATCGCACTCTATGGCAGCGAGGTGTGGGGTCCACTTACAAAACAAGATTTTACCCACTGGGACAAACATCCCATTGAGACCTTGCACGCGGAACTTTGTAAGATTCTCCTACATGTCCAGAGGAAAACTACAAACAATGCATGCAGGGCAGAATTAGGCCGATATCCACTAATATTAAAAACTCAAAAAAGAGCAATTAAGTTTTGGAAACACCTAAAACACAGTGACCCCCTCTCATATCATTACCAAGCCCTGCAATACCAAGAGTTGAGCAAAGATAAGAGTCCCTTCATCCAACTGGTCCAGGGGCTGAGTTCACAAACTTGTTCCACTAACACACTGAAGCCTCAGGACCAGAACATCCAATCAATAAGAATTAACCAAATTACAAAACATCTAAAACAAAACTACATTACCTATTGGAAAACACAAACACAAGCACAAAGCAAAATGCAGTGCTATTTGGCCCTAAATCGACAGTACACCATGGCAAACTATCTGACCATGGTGACTGATCAAAACCTCAGGAAAACCTTGACAAAGTACAGGCTCAGCGAGCACAGCCTTGCTATTGAGAAGGGTAGACACAGGAAAACCTGGCTCCCTGTAGAGGAAAGGCTGTGCAACCACTGCACCACAGCAGAACCAGAGACAGAGCTGCATTTCCTGACCAAATGTCAAAAATATAAAACCATCAGAGAGAGTCACTTCCCCAAATTTGAACAAGTAGTCCGGGGCTTTGAGGACCTCTCTGACATAGAAAGGCTGCCGATCCTTTTGGGGGAAGACATGACCAGCTGTGTGCTGGCAGCATGCTATGTTGCTGCCTGCCACAAGTTGAGGGACAGTGCCTGACATATTTAATGCATTTATTTTATTTTTTCCTGTTATTTGTTCTTTGATGTAATTATATTTAAAAAAAAAATATATATATATATATATGTGTGTATGAATGTATGTATATATGTGTATATATATGTATGTGCGTGTGTATATGTATGTATATATATATATATAAAATAGAAAAAAAATATATATATAAATATATAGAAAAAAAATATATATATTGATGTATGATACTTTGGCAATATGTACATTGTTGCGTCATGCCAATAAAGTGAATTGAATTGAATTGAATTGAGAGAGAGAGAGACACGGGCAGACAGAGAGAGAGAGACACGGGCAGACAGAGAGAGAGAGACACGGGCAGACAGAGAGAGAGAGACACGGGCAGACAGAGAGAGAGAGACACGGGCAGACAGAGAGAGAGAGACACGGGCAGACAGAGAGAGAGAGAGACACGGGCAGACAGAGAGAGAGAGACACGGGCAGACAGAGAGAGAGAGACACGGGCAGACAGAGAGAGAGAGACACGGGCAGAGAGAGAGAGACACGGGCAGACAGAGAGAGAGAGACACGGGCAGACAGAGAGAGAGAGAGAGACACGGGCAGACAGAGAGAGAGAGAGACACGGGCAGACAGAGAGAGAGAGAGAGACACGGGCAGACAGAGAGAGAGAGAGAGACACGGGCAGACACAGAGAGAGAGAGAGAGAATTCAACAAAAACGTAAAAGATGATGATATCATTATTCTGCAGGAGACATGGTGTAAGGCAGATATAGTCACGCACTGTCCCACAGGCTACAGAGAAATAATTTTACCATCCCAAAAACACATCTCTGTCAATAGAGGCAGAGATTCTGGAGGAATGATTATATGGTACAAATCCCAACTACAAAACCTAATTGACCCCCAAAAAATTGGCAAATATCACATTTGGCTTAGACTAAAAAAAGAACTTACACTGACAGGAAAAAACTTGTTCCTGTGTGCAATATATATCCCCCCCTCAGAATCCCCCTATTTCTCAGAAGAAATATTCTCCACCCTTGAGGAAGAGACGAGCCACTTCCAGGCCCAGGGAAATGTGCTCATCTGTGGGGACACAAATGCACACACAGGAACACTACCTGACCAAATGAGCACACGAGGGGACAGCTATATCACAGGCCAAGCTGTCTCTAATCCTTTTAACCTTTCCTACAGGAACAACAGTGACAGCATCGTCAACAAGAATGGAAAATACCTATTGCAGCTCTGTTGAAGCCTGGGTCTGTACTTTATCAATGGTAGGTTACAGGGGGACTCTTTAGGAAGATTCACCTATTGCTCTCCTCTTGGCCAAAGCACAGTAGACTACATGATAACAGACACGGACCCTTTCTCTCTCAGCTCATTCACTGTTAAGCCACTAACACCTCTGTCTGATCACAGCCAAATTACCCTGTTCCTCAAAAGATCAGACATAGAAGCAACCACAAATTCACAGCCCAAAAAGCTGTACAACATCAAACATTCATACAGATGGGCTCAAAACAGCACAGAGGAATACCAGAAAGCAATCAGTAACCAAAAAATCCAATCAACCCTAGACAACTTTCTGGATACAATGTACGCTCACAGTAAAGAAGGCGTCAATCTAGCTGTAAATAACATCAATCATATATTTAGGCAAACAGCAAAAGCAGCACAATTAAAGCTGGGATCAAACAAACCAAACAGAAATACAGAAGACAAATGGTTTGATACAGATTGTAAAAACATTAGAACACTATCGAACCAAAAACACAGAGACCCAAACAACAAAGAACTACGCCTTCAGTACTGTGAGACATTAAAATCATATAAACGTACACTCAGAATCAAGAAATCCCAGTACAACAGAAAGCAACTGACACTAATTGAGGAGTCCATAAATAAAAACAACTTCTGGCAAAATTGAAAAAACCTAAACAAACCCAAACAACAGGAATTAGCGATACAAAATGGTGACATTTGGACAAAACACTTTAAAGCACTCTACAACACTGTTGACATTCAGGATAATACTGAACAGTGCCAAATTTATGAAAAGTTGAACAAACTGGAAAAATCTATAAAGGACTACCAAAATCCTTTAGACTCCCCAATTACTGAGCAGGAGCTCCTTAAAAAACTTCAAGCCCTCAAATCAAAAAAAGCATGCGGACCTGATGGGATCCTAAATGAGATGCTCAAATTCACTAGTGAAAAATATCAATTGGCTATATTAAAATTGTTTAACTTGATCCTGAGTGTAGGTTACTTCCCTGACATCTGGAACCAAGGACTAATTACACCAATCTTTAAAAACGGAGACAAATCTGACCCTAACAATTACAGAGGGATTTGTGTGAACAGTAACCTGGGGAAGGTTTTCTGTTGTATTATAAATGTAAGAGTCCTAAACTTCCTTAATAAACACAATATCCTGAGTAAAAGCCAAATTGGATTTATACCAAAACATAGAACAACAGATGATATTTACACCCTAATAGATAAACACGTCCACAAAAATAAGACAAAACAAAATGCAGAATCAAATGCTTCCAAAAAGCATTTGATTCTAATCTGGCATACAGGACTGTTCTACAAAGTCATTGAAAGTGGTGTAGGGGGTAAAACATATGACATTATAAAATCAATGTATACAGGCAACATGTGTAGCATAAAAATTGGCAAGAAACAAACTGAATCAGCCAGGCTTGCAATCTCAGCCCTGTGCTATTTAACATTTACATCAATGAATTGGCCAATATGCTAGAAAAGTCCTCAGCCCCTGGTGTTAGTCTCCACAATTCGGAAGTTAGATGTCTGCTCTTTGCAGATGACCTGTGCCTGCTTTCACCCACAGCACATGGCCTACAGCAGAGCTTGGACCTGCTAGAGCAGTACTGTCAGACCTGGGCCCTGACAGTAAACCCCAAAAAGACCAAAATAATGATTTTCCAGACAAATTCCAGATCCCAGGGAATGCAGTGAATGAACTGAGAGAGAAAGCACGCAGGGCATTCTACGCCATTAAAAAACAAATCCACACACACACACACACACACACACACACACACACAGACAGAGACAGAGACAGAGACAGAGACAGAGACAGAGACAGAGACAGAGAGAGAGACTCAAATTCGGCTATATTGGCATGAAAGTTACAACTTAACAATATTACAATGTAACAATAAAAATAAAACTCTCGCTCTCTCTCTGTGTGTGTGTGTGTGTCTGCATGTCTCTCTCGCTCTGTCTGCACGTCTCTCTCTCAAATTCAAGATGCTTTATTGGCATGAAAAACATTACGTCAATATTGCCAAAGCAACAATGTATACAATATACATTGTAATAAAATAATAAAGAATAACAAATAATAATATCAAATGGTAATAAATAGTAATAATAAAAAAGAACAACATTAAAATGGTAACAGTAAATAGTAGAAATATAATCAATATAAAAGGCTGGGATTTATTAATAAGCGTCTGGACAGTGGAAGTGGAATGATCTTGCTATTCTTTTGTGTGGTTTAGTCATTGTTGTTTCTCCTGCTGATACCGCAGGGTAAAGCCTGCAGTGCCCTCCTCCAAACACACAATAACTCACTCTAAAGAGGAGGAAGACTGTCTGTGTGCTTCATAGGGAAAATGCGACACTCTGATACACAATGATGTGAGAGACTCATTCAGAAGACTGTGGCTCTGACGCAAGACCGGGATGAGAGGGAGAAAGGAAGAGCAGAAGTCAAAGTCTTCTATTCTACCTTGGACATTCCCATTAGAATGGGGTGGCTCCAAGTGAATGGATGGACTGACGTCAATGTCATTGTCACAAGGGTTTGTGTGAAAGAGGGAAGGAGAAAGGGGGGAACAACTGTGTGAGATCTATGGAGATCCAGTACGTACAATATGTACGTATGAGCAGAAAAATGTATGAATAGTTGAACAGCTGATTAGACAAAAAGGATATTGGCACACATGCTGTACAGTAACACGATACTAGGAAATAGTAATAGTAATGTGTTCTGGAGGATGCTGTGGAGGTGTGTTGGAGAGTAGTGGTGTGTTAGTGAGGGACTGGGTTCCACAGTCACCTCCAAACACATTACTAGGACGACCACTGAGGACGCTGTTGAGGTTTGTGTTGGTGAATGACAGACCTGGTGAACTCCATCGCTGGCTGTGTAGACGGAGTTGAGCTGTTTGAGGTGGTCTCGGGCGTGGCTCAACTCTCTGAGGGTGTCAAACACCCCCTCCACAGCTGTATGGGCCCTCTCCATGGTCAGTGCTTCAATACTTCCACATCCTAGAGAGAGAGAGAACACATAACATTGCAGGAAAAAAGTGCCTGGGGAAGTTATGTTCTGATTACGAGGTCGTCCCTGACGAATATGCTATCACAAAAGCGGCCCCAAAAAGTCTGAGAGCCCCTGTCGTAAATAACTCAGTGTCCTGTACTGTACATTGGACTAGATTACCATGGTAAAGCCAAGAGAAAGAGTACAAGAGGCCCTTTATTTACCAGAGAAATACCATTTCCAAAATGTAAATGGGAGAAAAAAATAAGAGAGAGCGAGCGCGAGAGAGCTAATGAGCGAAAGAGAGCGAGAGAGAGTGAGAGCGAATGAGCGAGCGAGAGAGAGCGAGAGAGAGCGAGAGAGAGAGATAGAGAGAGAGAGCAAGTGGGCAGCAGAGAGAGCGGGGGCTCTCCATGCCGAGGTCGGAGTGCTGTTGGCTAGGCGGGTAGGAGGGCTGTTGGCTAGGCGGGTAGGGGTAGGTAACATCGGCACCTGCATCTCTCCCCCTGCTAAGGAATGTGGTTGTCGTTGGTTAATGAGAAGGACAGTGGTATTAAGACAAACATTATAAAATACATAAAAGCAAACATGAAACTACATCAGTAGGACAGACACTCAGGGAGACAACACCTGGGATGAATACTGGTGCATATTGATGACTACATCAGGACTACTGCCAAACAGTACACTTACATAAGATCCTCTGGGGTTGTTTTCTCCTAATGGAACAATTATATAGGTAGGCCTAGAGGTTAGAGTTCAGTCCAAAGCCTCCATATCAAAAGGAATACTTTGCTACCATACTGTCCAATCACTCTCAGTCTGGGGCTCTAAGCTTCTGTTTCCTCCTTAATCAGGAACACAACTACTGACCAACAGATTAACCCTGTGGATTGACTTCATGTGAGCTAAGAGCAGAAAGCAGCCCAATATGAACCCAGTAAACCCAATGTATAGAACAAGATAATTGGCAAGAAACAGTACTACTGTACTGCCTGTTTTCTTTGTAGATTAGATTTACCAGACACCTCAACTCTGACTTGATGTCAATGGGCATGCATGACTTATAAACCCCTTATTCACCACGGGTTTCCATCAAACCACGAAATAAAAGCAAATAACTTAATTTAACAGTACATAATTACATTTCACATTGACATTTTAGTAATTTAGCAGACACTCTTATCCAGAGCTCCCCTTCCCTCTTTTTGGGTGAAAATACAACATTACATTGTGTGTGTGTGTGTGTGTGTGTGTGTGTACAGTATGTATCTCTACACACAAAAAACCCTACTTGCCATAAATATTCATAAAACTCTTCCAGATTAAATGTATTTTGTTAATGCACATTAACAAACTGAACTGGAGTTGTGCCCATGTTTAAATGGATATACACTGAGTGTCCTAATATTGTGTTGCATCCTCTTTTGCCTTCAGAACAGCCTCAATTCATAGGGGCATGGACTCTATAAGGTGTCGAAAGCGTTCCACAGGGATGCTGGCCCATGTTGACTTCAAAACTTCCCACAGTTGTGTCAAGTTGGCTGGATGTCCTTTGGGTGGTGGACCATTCTTGACACACAGGAAACTGTTGAGCGTGAAAAACCCAGCGGCGTTGCAGTTCTTGACACACTCAAACCGGTGCGCCTGGCACTTACTACCATACCCCATTCAAAGGCACTTAAATGTTGTCTTGTCCATTCACCCTCTGAATGGCACACACAATCCATGTCTCAAATGTCTCAAGGCTTAAAAATCCTTCTTTAACCTGTCTCCTCCTTTTCATCTATTCTGATTGATCATAGATTTCACCTATTGTCGGAGGGGGCCACAGTGTCTCCTGACTCCCGCTGTCTCAGCCTCCAGTATCTATGCTGCAATAGTCTATGTGCCAGGGGGCTAGGGTCAGTTTGTTAAATCTGATGTTATTATCCGGTGTCTTGTGTGAATTTAAGTATGCTCCCTCTAATTCTCTCTCTCTCCCACTCTACCTCCTCTCCCAGAGGACCTGAGCCTACCAGGAGGACCATGCTTCAGGACCACCTGCCCTGATGACTCCTAGCTGTCCCCAGTCCACCTGGTCGTGCTGCTGCACCAGTTTCAACTCTTCTGCCTGCGGTTATGGAACCCTGACCTGTTCATTGGACATGCCACCTTGTCCCAGACCTGCTGTTTTCATCTCGCTCTCCCGCACCTGCGCTCTATTGCACTGAAAAACCAAGTGACATTCACTCCTGATGTATTTACCTGTTGCAACCTCCACAACTACTTTTATTATTATTTGACCCTGCTGGTCATCTATGAACATTTGAACATCTTGGAGAAAGAACTGGCCTTAATGGCCATGAATTGTTATAATCTCCACCCGGCACAGCCAGAAGAGGACTGGCCACCCCTCAGAGCCTGGTTCCTCTCTAGGTTTCTTCCTAGGTTTTGCCTTTCTAGGGAGTTTTTCCTAGCCACCGTGCTTCTACATCTGCATTGCTTGCTGTTTGGGGTTTTAGGCTGGGTTTCTGTATAGCACTTTGTGACATCGGCTGATGTAAAAAGCGCTTTATAAATACATTTGATGACCTGGTCAGTCTATGTCATGGAATGTTTTGTACACTCAATGTACTTTGACAGCTAGTTATTGTCACATAACTTCCTCTGGAGTGTGTAAGATCTGTAATTTAAGTCAACAGCGCTGGACAGTTGTATTTTTGTCCTTTCTATTTTGGAGAGTTAGATAAGCCCACATGCACTTCAACAACACTGAGAGATAATGTACACAGAGTGGCCTGACTCAATGTCAGGACTGTCAGGATTTAATCTGTATTATATCATGGTTATTGTTACGCCCTTCTACAAATAGAGCTGATATCATTTTTAACCCTGGCGGGTGTGTTGTGAGTTGCTGTCTATTGGAATGTAAAACGTCTTGCTCTGTGGCTTTCACTTCCCCATCAGTCGGAGGAGTTAACAGCCTGCTCTCCTATCAGATGGACAGCAGTGTGAAGAGAGAGTGGGTCGGATGTGGGCTTTATCCTTCCACAACATGAATGTAGGACGGTCTGCACAGGAGAGGAATCCTGCAAAAGTACCTAAAAAGTGTGAGAGAGTGTGTGCGTGCGACCAAGCATGTTTGCATTTTGACAAGTATAGATTCTGAAAACAAAATTGCCTATTCACAGACATAAAAGGCAAGTCAGACTTGCACTTACATGAACTTATGCAAACCAGCTACATTTACAGTGAGAACATCTGACTCACAGTTCAGATACACTAACAACGCCAGGGTTTTTATCCATGCCATTCTGCTGCAGTGAGGGTGTGTCTCAGCATGTATAGCGTGAGAGTGCTGTGATGGGGGTTGAGGATCGATGTACAGTAGAGCGGCAGAGGGAGGGAGGTGTGTCTGTGTGGAGCGTGAGAGGGCTGGTTGACTGGTTGCCAAAGCACACAGTGCTGCATGTCTGGAGCTGGCTGCTGGCTGCAAGCCCTGCCAGGCCAGGACACAGTCTGTGGTTGAGATGTTGATCACACCACCGCCACGCCACACCACGGCACGGCACCAAGCGGCCCAGGTGCTGCTGCTCTGACAACAGCCAGGCGGAACAACATTTCTGTGGTAGAGCAGAACACTTTGCTGCGGGACTCTGTCACACACCATCTGTCTGCCTGCCTCTCACGCAACTCTGGGACAGATCTACACTGAGCACAAACATTAGTGTGAGTGCTTATAAGTGTACTGTATGTGAATTAGTTGGCTTATGTAGGTGCACGCCTGTATGCGTGTGTAAAATGTTGGGTTTATTTATATGAAAGTGAATTTGTGAATGAATGTGTGTCTGCTCGTATGCATACAGATGCATACTGTGTGTTGATATGACTGTTTCTCTGTAATAGCTCTGTCTGTAATGACCTCTTAAGTACAGGTAGAACAGCCAGTTTCTGTTGTAAAACAGCTTTTAGAGCCATTTACCAAACGTATCTAAATGATCTAATACTGTCACCAGCTCTATTATCAAATCACAACTAATGGGATGTTGCCCGACTCACCTTTAGTATCACACTGAACCCTGTCACTGAGAGAGAGAGATCAAATCAAATCAAATTGTATTTGTCACATGCGCTGAATACAACAGGTGTAGACCTTACCGTGAAATTCTCACTTACAAGCCCTTAACCAACAATGCAGTTCAAGAAAGAGTTATTTACTAAATAAACTCAAGTAAAACAAATTTAAAAAGTTACAATAAAATAACAATAACGAGGCTATATATACAGGGGGTACCAGTACCAAGTCAATGTGCGGAGGTGTAGGTTAGTCAAGGTAATTTGTATATGTAGGTAGGGACAAAGTGACTATGCATAGAAGAGAGAGAGAAAGAGAGAGCGAGAAAGAGAGCGAGAATAGGAGGGAAAAAATGGGAGCGCGAGAATGTAATGATGTGTGTTAAGTAGATCAGTGAGAACACAGTCAGGCAGTATGACAGGAAGTGGAAGACTTTCTGGAACATTCTTAATGAGGTCTAATAGAGCAGTAGGGACAGGAGGTGATGCTGGGAGGTGATGTGCATGCTCACACACAGTCTCTCAGCTCTAACTAGTGAATGATGGGCACAAATTGTCCTTATGGAAAGAATGTGAGGAAGAACAAAAGACATTCCGGTATATAACTTATTACTCATCAACAGCACACAGCTCTGGTTCCAGGATCCGCTCCACTAGAGAACATTGAATTAGAGTACACTGTCTGTCTCCTCAACAACCTCTCTAGACTCTCCCCCAGAGTCCCAATCCCAGCCCCAGCCACAGAATAAAGACTAATCGCTCCAGAATTATCACTGGAATGCAGAGTCAGAGTCAGACAGTGGAACCAACTATAAATAACTTAAGCTGATTTTGTCACCTGACCGAAATTCTATTTTTGTGTGAGAAAAGCGGAGAAGAGGTGCTTCCTAACTTCAAAGGGAGAGAAACAGAAACACAGATTCCTGGGGATGAGGAATCACCAGAGCTTATATCAGCATTCCCACTTAATCCTCTGTAGAATGCTGGCTGGCACTTGGAGCTCTGGCCTGGCTCCTGCATCCCATTCCTGTCCTCTGGAATCCCACTGATAGAGGAGGGTACAGGGAGGAAGTATATATACAGTATGACTGGGGCACTACATTATGGGAAGGTGGGGGTTAAGGAAGTGGGCATCTTCTAACATGTCATGAATATTACAGTTCTATGTAGAGATAGGGTTTAGTCATGTCCCAGGGAACAACCTAGCATCCGGCCACGGTATGCCCCTCATCCCCATAGTAACAAGTTAAAGTCAGGTCTAGCGGACAACATCTCTACATCAGCCAGAGGCTACGTGATGATGCTTCCTGCCTTACTGTCAGATATGCTGAGACACAGAGGGACAGTAGTAGCGTAAGCTCTGATCTGATGTCAGAATCTACAGTACACTCTGGTCACCTGCAGTCAGAGCTGGTCAGAGCTGTAAGTGAAGCTGTTGGGCAGAGTGGAGCAGAGGCCACTGAGAGAAGAGCTTGGTGAAGATTAGATAAAGTATGGAGAGCTCAGGGCTAATGTACAAACGTCATGAGATATTTTTTATAAACCATTGGAAAATAGTTATGAAGTGAAATAATGTTACTAAGTGATGTGTTTTGGTTGGAAAATTGTGACAAAGCTTTAGTGTGAAAATCAGAGCAATTTTTTTTAAGCATAGGAAAATAGCCAATTATGAATTGGGATATTGTTACTAAGTTATGTGTTTTGTTAGGAATATTGTGACAAAGATTTGTGAAAGTCTATATCAGGAGTATTCAAGTCTTACCCTACGCGGTCTGGAGCCTGCTTGTTTTATGTTCTACCTGATAATTAATTGCACCCACCTGATGTTCCAGGTCTAAATCTGTCCCTGATTAGAAGGGAACAATGAAAAAACGCAGTGGAACTGGCTTTAAGGTTCAGAGTTGAGTTTGAAGGCTCTATATGTATTATTAACTTTTATAAATCACAGATTGGGAAAACAGCAAGTGAATATTTTACACCTTCTCTTATTAGATGCACATTACATTTACATTTTAGTCATTTAGCAGACACTCTTATCCAGAGCGACTTACAGTTAGTGCATACATGTTCATACTTTTTTATTTGTTATTTTCTTTTTCATACTGGTCCCCCGTGGGAATCGAACCCACAACCCTGGCGATGCAAGCGCCATGCTCTACCATCTGAGCTACATGGGACCACATGAAACCCATATGACACATAGCTAGCCCACAACGACTCTGCCTCACACACGTCTTCAGGAGTCAGTTCAAGTGGGGTCTCAATTAACAAACGGCTCAATAGTCCAGTAATAACAACCTGACCAGTCTTAATGATTTCCTGAAGACAAAGAATTCCTGCTGTAGTTGGCTAGATTCCGGATTTATACCATAATCCTCTTCACTGTGATCTGAGCCACTTGACAAGAAACACAAGACCAGCTAATCAGACAATAATAATAATAATAATAATAATAATAATAATAAACTTTATTTATATAGCACCCATCACAGAAAGAATCACAGAGTGCTTTACAAGTAGCAAGTATACCATTTAAAAAAAACATCATACTAACATAAAAACATAAAACATAAAAGCACAATCAATTAAAAGCTTGTCTAAATAGTAGTGTCTTCAGCTGCTTTTTAAAAGAAACAATAGAATCGGCCACACGCAACGACAAGGGCAGGGCATTCCACAATTTTGGAGCAGTCGCCTGGAAGGAACGATCTCCCCTAGTTTTAAGGCGGGTTTTAGGTACCATCAGGAGATTCTGACCTGAGGAGCGAAGAATACGAGACGAAGAGTAAGGGGTCAACATGTCAGTGATGTATTGAGGCGTCTGTCCATGTAGTGCTTTAAAAGTTAAAATTAAAATTTTAAAATCAATTCTGTATTTTACCGGTAGCCAGTGGAGAGTAAATAAAATAGGAGTAATGTGTGCCCTTCTGTTTGTTCCTGTTAAAAGCCTGGCTGCGGCATTTTGAACCAGTTGAAGACGCCTCAGAGAACAATTGTTAAAACAAGTAAAAAGAGAATTACAATAATCTAACCGTGAAGAAATAAAAGCATGAATGATCATCTCCATGTTAGTTTTGGGCAGTATTGTTCTTAATTTAGAGATATTTCTCAATTGATAAAAACAGTTTCTGACCAGCTGTCTAGAATGACCATCCAGGGACATCGATTGGTCAAACAGAACACCAAGGTTTCTTAGGCTCGTCTGGACAGAGGAGTCCAAGGAACAGAGGTGTTGTTTAATTTGCGATATTTTTTGTTCTGGAGCAAGGATCAGCCCTGTCTCTCTCTTATTCTCTCTCCCTCCATCTCTCTCGCTCTTTCTCTCTTTCTTTCCCTCTCTCTCTCTACTGATGTCCAGAGCCACTTGTCTTCCTACTAATTCCTGGACTCAGAGTGATGTAACTCAGCTATGCCTGGATCATATTCATGAAGATTTGGGGGGCAAAATTGTGGATCTATGAGTGTTTATTCGCTGTGTTTCTGATAGGGAAGAGAAAATAGATGGCTGGCTGGCTAGTCCTCTCTTCCTGAGGTATTTTGGACAGAGCCACAGTAAAATGTGAGGCTGGAAGCTTACATTTTACATTGACATTTTAGTCATTTAGCAGACACTCTTATTTACTTTTTGGAACTAGTCCCCTGTGGGAATCGAACCCACAACCCTGGCGTTGCAAGTGCCATGCTCCACCAACTCAGGCTTTTTCTGCATAGAAAAGTATTTGGCCGGCCTCAGTGTTTTTTGGTGCCAACTATGTCCAAACAGTAAAGATATACACAATACCCCATAATGACGAAGCAAAAACAGCAAATTTATTAAAAATACAAAACTGAAATATCACATTTACCTAAGTATTCAGACCCTTTACATTGTTGAAGAACCTTTGGCAGCGATTACAGCCTTCTTGGATATGACGCTACAAGCTTGGAACACCTGTATTTGGGGTGTTTCTCCCATTCTTCTCTGCAGATCCTCTCAAGCTTCGTCAGGTTGGATGGGGAGCGTCACTGGACATTCAAAGACTTGTCCCGAAGCCAATCGTGCGTTGTCTTGTCTGTGTGCTTAGGGTCGTTGTCCTGTTGGAAGGTAAACCTTTGTACCAGTCTGAGGTCTTTTCTCCCAGTCCCATAGCAAGATGTATAGAATTCATAGGTAGAATTGCAGGACATTTGCTTTAAAGGGACATTTCACTGCTTCTCTATTTCAATATACAGTATGCCCATTAATGTTATTAACATATCATAAGTGTCATAAAAAAATAGCATTTCTTCACTACACGCAAATACAAGCGTTTCTGCATCTCAGCGGTAGAAACGGGCCAGCTACATTTCCTGGTTGTAAGCAAACCACAATATCCAGAATTCATAGAGACGTAGAGTACCATTAAAAAGTGTGGACTTTTTTTCTTTATTTGTACTATTTTCTACATAGTAGAATAATAGTAAAGACATCAAAACTATGAAATAACACATATGGAATCATGTACTAACCAAAAGTGTTAAACAAAACAAAATATATTTTAGATTCTTCAAAGTAGCCACCCTTTGCTTTGAAGACAGCTTTGAACATTCTTGGCATTCTCTCAACCAGCTTCATGAGGTAGTAACCTGGAATGCAAGTGTGCCTTGTTAAAAGTTAATTTGTGGAATTTCTTTCCTTCTTAATGCATTTGAGCCAATCAGTTGTGTTGTGACAAGGTAGAGGTGGTGTACTTTGAAGAACCTCAGCGTTGACAAGTGATGCTATTTCATAAATTTTCCCCTTCACTTCAAAGAGGAAGTCATCCAGTCAGCCAGCATCAGAGCAGCAGAAAATAAGTTAAGCTGAGGTAATGTAGCGAATGTTACCTAGCTAGTTAGCGAACTACATTTGTTTATCTAAACCAAAATCTAGCTAGCTACTTAGCTTTCATAATACACTGGCTAGGCATATCAGTGTAATTAGCCAGATGCTTTCTGGCGATGTGATTTGTAACTTTACAAGCTAACCTTAGCTTTGTTAGGTTACGTTAGCTAACCGTTAACTAGCTAGCTAACTACCGCAGATGTGACTGTGTTCTATTTAGAGTCTGATCCCATCAACATCTGCAGAGGCATCAACATCAAGCTCAGCACCAGGAACTAGTGTCACTTTTTAAAATCGACTAAATCTTTCTTTCCATGACTCGTTGTCTAGACTGTCTACAAGTCAAGCCCGCCTCAAATTTGCTAACAGCCCATCTCAATGTCCCATTATTGACTCTAAGTGTAACAAAACACAGTCTACTGTACCCTTTTTTGTTTACATATGAACATGGTTTATTGTATGGTTACACATCCTCATGATCAGTCTTCATGTCTTTCCAGGAGACTTGAAGTACAAACAAATCTTCAAATCAAATGTTATTGGTCACATAAACGTGTGTAGCAGATGTTATTGCGGGTGTAGCGAAATGCTTGTGATTCTAGCTCCGACAGTGCAGTAATATCGAAGAAGTAACATCTAACAGTTTCACAACATATACCCAAATACACATAAATCTAAGTAAGGAATGAATTAAGAATATATACATACTGTATATGGACGAGCGATGTCAGAGCTGCATTGGACTAAGATACAGTAGCATAGTATAAAATACAGTATATACAGTTGAAGTCGGAATTTTACATAAACTTAGGTTGAAGTCAATGAAACAAATTTTTCAACCACTCCACAGATTTCAAGTTAACAAACTATAGTTTTGGCAAGTCGGTTAGGACATGCTACTTTGTGCATGACGCAAGTAATTCTTCCAAAAATTGTTTACAGACAGATTATTTCACTTATAATTCACTATATCACGATTCCAGTGGGTCAGAAGTTTACATACACTGACTGTTGACTACAAGTACAAATTTCCAAACGCCTGAAGGTACCACGTTCATCTGTACAAACAATAGTACGCAAGTATAAACACCATGGGACCACGCAGCCGTCATACCGCTCAGGAAGGAGACGCGTTCTGTCTCCTAGAGATGAACTTACTTTGGCGCGAAAAGTGCAAAAAAATAAAAATAAACGGTTGGCGACCTCCAAACCTAAACCAAATTTTGATTGAGAAAAAACCCTGCAACTGAGCCACATGGGACCAGAAGCTGAACTAGAGAATGAGGTCACCCCTGTAGTCACCAGTTAATTATTTGAATCGGGTGCAGTAGATTAAGGTTGGAGCGAAAACTCACAGGACAGTAGCTCTCCAGGAACAGGGTTGGACTGAGTCAGACTACAGACAGGCCAGAAAGACTGGTCTACACTCTCACATTATCCAACACTTCTCACCTCTTTCTGAGTGTGAGATGTGCGTAACAAAGGATGCTACTGTGGATGAGATCAAAGCTTACTCACAGGTGTATGTGTGTGGTGTTAATGTGCTCATGTTTCCATGATTTTTTACATCCCTAACTGTAAATCTCCAGAGATGAGAAAACAAAAGCAACGTAGGTTATGACTTTCCATAGTGAGGGATAGACTGTATAGCACAGAGCTGTGGGTTAATAGATGAGCATGTAGGCCAGTGATCACACTCCTCTGATGTCCTGCTCTCCCTAAACAGCCATGAGGAGATCAAATAGCAGGCAGATGCATGAGACCAGCCCATTGAGGGGGAACTCCCAGCAACACAACCAACACACGTGTGTTATTGAAGGGTGTTAGTGTGTTAGTGGTGTGCAGGTCAGCTGTTTGTTCACCCATCCGCAACCGCCCGACTATATGTGATAAAGTCAAAATGTTTAGCCCGCACCCCACCCTAACCCACTAACATAGAAGATGCGCTGTCAATGATTTTTTGACATGGGTTAGAGGATGTTTTTTGCCTAATTTAGATATGTTTCTGCTTATAATTTCCGACATTTTGGTAAGCTATTTGTTAGTCAACTTGAGATACATGCAGCTTCTCTTCTGACATTATATGTTGCCCTAGTAGACTAAATAAACCCTTGCTCAAATAATGTCATAAATCAATAGAATGAATGCTTCAATATAGGTGACATTGGTAAAGTTCTCTGTCATGTCTGCTTATTTTGCAGAGCAAAGATGTTTAGGGACTGAGCAGAAAATCAGTTTGACCGGTTGTAAGGAAATAGAAAGCTGTGAATAGAAAGCTGTGAAAACAGGTCCATTTTCAGCTTTTCTCTTATTTAATTAAACATAGTCCTTTTTGCCTCCTTGGATCCAGAAAGCCTAAAATAATGAAATAAAAACCTCAATGCAGCCAATAGATATAAATTGCACAAGAATGATACATTTATGGTATTGTCTTCTCTTTATTCAACCCGCCCGCCTGCCTCCCACCCACCCAATATCCACACAATATGTAATTACCCTAAACCCGCCCGCCCTGAGGATATAACCACAGGACTGTGGGTTATGAGTCAACCCACACATCACTATTGTGTGTGTGTGTGTATGAATGAAAGTGAGAGTTGTGAGGGGAAGAAAGAGTGTAGATCTATGCAGATAGAGGGCATTAAATAAGAATGGGTCTAAATGTAGGCCTGTGTGTGTGTGTGTGTGTGTGTGTGTGTGTGTTGACTGTGGAGACAGTGGCTTTTAATCACTGGGTAATGATTTGCTCAATTAACCACAGGCAGACGTAATTTCACTGTCTGACCGCAAGGGCCTCAGAGCAGATCAGAACACAGCCTTCGTTAATCTGTGGTGCCCCCTCCCATACACACACCAACACCTTGGTTGTCAATGTTGACACTTAAAGACTGCATTGATTCCAACAACTGAACTTATGTAAGCTAAACACGCAGTCCAATCAGTCATTCAACAAGGTACTAAAGAACAACCTTGAGGCCACAATTCATTGACAAACACAGAATGTCTGCACAGAATGAGGATTCGCTCTCTCTCTCTTAGAAACCAGAGAGCAAATCTTCAGCATCATCTTTACTTCAACGCTAACGGATTCAGAAAGATGGGTGCCTTTACCTAGTGCACTCTTTGATTTGGTGCCATAATCAGATTTCCTGTCACCTTCCCGTCATCTCTCCTTGGCAGGGGCATCCCAACAACTTAATTTTTCTCTATAATTATAGTGCTGTGTGTCTGCATGTGTGTGTAGGCCTATATATTTGTGTGTGTGTGTGTGAGAGTGTAAGGGAGTGTGTGAATGAGTGTTTCTAGGCAAGTAACGCTGATAAGAAACAGCAGGGCAGAGAGAATGGCAGTAATTTCAGATAAAGACAAGTACAACTCCTTAAACATTACAGTTGGTTTTAAATATAGAACAGTGTAAGAAAGGGAGAGTTTGTTCTGTACTTTCCTTGTTTAATAATGTAAACCCCATCAGAAACCATTAGAAAGCAGTGAAGCTCCATTATTTTAGCTGCATGGATGACTGGGTCTGCTACCTCTCTTCCTGTCTCATAAATGTACCAGAGGCTACATAACTAAAGCCCCATGATTCACATGGAAATACAGACATGCACATGGACACACGCACATACAGATGCTCGCTTGTGGGACAGGAAGTGAAAATTACATACTTGTCATACATTCAATTAAAATCAGATAAATAGTACAACTAGAAAATGAATGGCACAATCAACATAGCATTTAAATGGGCCTTACGGTGGGTTGACAACTGAGCTGGTACACTGTAGCGTAGCTGGTAGAGCACGGCACTTGCAACGCCTGGATAGTGGGTTCGATTCCTAGGACCACCAATACGCAAAAATGCACACCGGACTGTAAGTCATTTAGGATAAAAGCATCTGCTACATGGCATATGATAGGATGATGATAACACCACTGTGTTATAGCTGTTGCTAACTCTGTTGTACTGTAAGCTATGTGGCGATCAAGGGAGCAGTGACCCTGTATACTCTTAAGTCTATGGTTGAAGTGTTGCAGGAGGCTGCTGTTGACATGGCAACCCGAGGGGATAAACAAGGCAGAGGAGGCCAGTCTGAATGAATGAACAGAAGAGTGCTTATACAACGGTGTTTGCCATTTTGTGTGTGAGAGAGGTTAAATTATTAAGGTGATTCTTGTTGAGCGTGTTATAAAGGTTACTTTGTTCTCCACCATGAAGGTGTTATATAAGCAGCTACTCTTCCCATGGTCCAGCAACATTAAAGCAGTCATACACAATAAAACCATTACAAAACACTTTTCACAACACCATTTCAGGTCTTCAGTGATGTGCACACAGAGGAACTTGAAGCTTTTGAGTCTCTCTGCTGTCTCCTGTAGTCCATGATCAGACTACCTTCACCACCTCGAGTCGGACCGCCACTAATATTGGCACCCTTGGTAAATATGAGCAAAATGAGCTGTGAAAAAAAATCCTCTTGCTCTTTCATTCAAAATACTCACAAAAATCGAACCTTAAATTAATGTAAAATATTTGAAAAAAAAAAAAAAAAAAATCTTTCTCAAATATGTTTTCCACAATTATTGGCACCCCTTCATTCAATACTTTGTGCAACTTCCCTTTGCCAAGATAACAGCTCTGAGTCTTCTCCGATAATGCGTAATGAGCTTGGAGAACACATGGGAAGGGATCTGAGACCATTCCTCCATACAGAATCTCTCCAGATCCTTCAGATTCTGAGACCCAACTAACGTCTGCAATTCTCCAGCTGTGATTTTTTTGCCACTCAAACCATCCTCCTCACTGTGCGTGGGGTCAATAGACACACGTCCTTCTATAGGCCGATTGTTAACATCTCCAGTTGCTTAAATATTTTTGCGCTGATGGTGGAAATGGGCATTTTCAACCGTTGAGCTAGTTTCTTATAGCCATTTCCTGATTTGTGCAGCTCAACAACCTTTTGTCGCACATCATTACTGTATTCTCAGGTCTTTCCCTTTGTGATGGATGGGAACTTGGCCTGTGTGTCACCTCATATTTATACCCCAGTGAAACAGGAAGTCATGGCTTACTACTTAAGTGTTCCTAAAAAACTTAAGTTTTAACTTCAGTTAATTTTTACTCATAAGAATGTCTAGGGGTGCCAATAATTGTGCAATGTTTCAGAGAAAAATATTTATTTCATATTTAAAATAATTTTACTTCAATTAAAGGTTAGATTTTTGTGAATATTTTTGAATGAAAGACCAAGAGGATAAACAGCAAATAAAAACATTTGAGTGAGTGTGTGTCATGTATTTTCACCACACTTCAATTTCAGGTAGCAAACTCTTGAGAGAGAAAACACTTCACAGATCCTAGACGTCACTTTATTCGTCAGAGACAAAATAAGTAAATAGTTACTCTTTTCTCCCAAATCTCTCCACTAGAGTTGGCACAATGCGAGCACCGTTTACCGGAAGTGGATGGCCTTGATTTGGACCTACTGTTTGTCTGTCTCATTATGTTTCTTGATTGACTAGAGGAGTGTGCAGTACAGTGTGAAGCGGTTTCTGGGACACAGATTAAGCCTAGTCCTAGACTAAAAACCAAGCTCAATGGAGAATCTCCATTAGAAATGCTTTTTAGTCAGGGGATTAGTCTCAATCTGTGTCTGGGAAACCGCCACTAAATGTAAATACGGAGATGTGCTGTTTAAAGCTGGGTCAGGATCTGCTCTCCCAAACATTAATTATTATCATGGAATGGCTGTGGACATCTCTCGGACTGTTCTCTGGCCACACAAAGCCAGAGTCATCCTTTACATTTGGTTAACTTCCAGGGAGAGAATGTAGGTCTGTTGTGCCCCCTACTGGACTACCCTAGAAAAACTAGTCTGGAATTCTATGCTGAAAACTGTTCAACCATACAGACGCCGTCATCGTACCACTGCTGCAATAATAATTGATTCAGAGTGAATGTATTGATGGATACTTCATGAATAAGTATTATTTTACCGAATGTCTCATGGATGGACCAAAACTCTTCCAGAATTACTGAGGTAGTCTTCTACTTCATAGACAGCCCAGCAGTCATTGGTGGCTGTCACAGATATCACACACTCATATAACAACACTCAAATACCAAATCGCAGTGTGACTACACTACAGTATGAAAACGTAGCTAACCACGTTCTTAAAATAAAATGAAAAATAAACCACAAGGGAGTCACTGCACAAATTTTACTGAGACAATAAAAACAAAAGGGTATGAGGTTCTGGGTAAGAGAATTGAGCGTGTGTGTGTGTGTGTGTGTGTGTGTGTGTGTGTGTGTGTGTGTGTGTGTGTGTGTGACTGTGAGCGTGTGTATGTTGCAAGCAATGCTTGAAAATAGGTAAAATCATGAGGTTGAATTTGAGTTGTGATTTGATTACCAATATCAAATCTGACACAATACAACACAATTAAGTTACAACATATGTAACTAAAGTTACCGGCATATGACTGCATATGTTTAAAGAGGTTATAGGAGTAGGAGGTCGAACACAAGGTTAAATATAGTCAACAAGAACTTCCTGGTTGAGGGCAGAGATTCTGCACCTGGACTTCCCATTACAACAACACCACCCCCCCTCTATCTGGTAAACTGCATTGGCCCAATGAGGATGCTTGAGCATCATTCCTGCTTGAATGAGTAATGATATTGGTGGCTATTGTCCTCTCTAAGGGCCTACAAAATACTAACACTAACACACCCACAAAACATTACACATACACAGCTGTGGCAACTCAGACACACACACACTTGGCTCTGCATGAAGCGAGTAGGGATGATGCTCACAGAGCTGTCACAGTGCAGCTTTAACCTGAGAAATACAACGTCCGCTCAGCCCATGGTGAAAACTCAGGACTCTGCTTATTTATGACATCCTGTCATTCATATCCTCTTCAATTTCACAGCTCAAAAAGCTTGTTTTCTCTCATTCTATCCAAACAGCACTATTTACCTCTCTCACTTATCAATGTGTACTTCCTCTTCCTCACATCCATCTTGTCCTCTTTTTCAATCCCTCACTCAGTGTCTCATGTGCTCTCCATTTTTAAAGCCTATACAGAAGACTCGGGTTATTGATGCAACATTCATAAAATATAAAAGTTATTGTGTGCACATAAACTCTGTCTTCCTGTCTGTCTCTCTCTGTATCCCTGAGGTCTTACTCCTGGTCCTGTGGGCTCACGACACCCCAGTGGAGTGACGTTGTGCATTTTGGGAAAGGGCCAATAGAACATGGTGCAGGGAGGAAGAGGTGTGGCGTAGTTTGATCTCCTCTCCTCCCATGTCTCCCTCCCTCCCAGGATTCTAAATCTCTCTGTCTGAATAGTCATCACCCCCCTGAGTCCCACCAACCACCAATAGCTCTAATACTAATGGAGGGACCAGACACACACATGCACGCACACACTTTTTGTGAAAGATAATTGACAAGATGGAAGAATCTGTAAGAACCGAACAACCGAGCATATGTGAGAGCAGTTGTGTAAAAGCATGTGTCAGACAGAAAAATGCGCCCCTCTGCATGCGCCCCATGAAACGGGGGGAGGTGGAGGTCGGGGCCAGCTTTTATTTTGATAGTCCCTTGTCCTGTTCTGTTTGTTTTCCAGAGAGAAACATCTGTGTTACTCCTGAGAGCAACACATTGGCTAAAGTAACAGACCATGGCAACACACACGCGCACACACATACACTGCTCATGCAAACACATATGCAGTACACACACACACACACACACACACACACACACACACACACACACACACACACACACACACACACACACACACACACACACACACACACACACACACACACACACAAACACAAACAGAAGACAGTAAAAAACATTTTTAAAAAATTATATCTGAACAAAAGACAATTTGTACAATCCTGTAATAAATTAACTCTTGGGTAAATATTGTGTAAGCACTGACATTGAATTTGGACCAAGCATCTGGCGTTTGTCACAAGTCTCTTTTTTCCATCAGAGGTATGTACAAGCCGTTCTCTTGTTGGCAGTAAAGGGACTGAGAGAAAACATAGCCTAGTGTTCTCAAGGCAGGGGGATGCCTTGAGAACACAGATATGCCCAATAAGAATAGAGAGGATCTGATCTAATCTACAGCTTATGTCTGCCTGTGTGTTGGAACAGTTTCCACATCTCTCTGTAGTCTGCTGTTTTCCACCTTTAACATGAAGAAGATAAAGTCAACATGACCACTAGAGGGTACTGGTACACTGTGGACTGACAGCATCTTGGACCCCCCCCCAACCCCCGCAGTCCCACACCTACCCACCCACACCACACCACACACCCAGCGCAGTCACTCTCTCCCCGCCCAGTCACCCTCTCCTCCTTCTCCTCTCTCCACCCTCTCTCCTAAACGCTGCTGCTGCCACGACTGGACTGTTTTCTCTCAGTCTCCTCAGGGAGATTAGCGTCATTTTTTACTCTAACTTCTCTCTTCGATAAAAAAGGCGGGTTGTGGCCCAGATGTGCGGCACTATGCTGTAGAGTCCCTTCTTCTTCTCTACTCTTTCTGTCTGCTCGCTTAGTCTACTCTCTCTTTCCACTTACCTCACTCCATCCTTCTCTCCCAATGCAATTTTCTACTTCTCTTACACTTACAAATCAGACAAAACCAAGTTCATGATTCCCGTTTAAAACTCTTGGAAGTGCTAAAAGTGAAAAGTTGACCTGTTTAAATACTCACCAGGATTCTACAGAAGTGTCCATAGTATGCCAGAGAGGGGCAAGCTTTGTCACTAACCAGGCTGTATGAAAGCCAGTGTGACAGCCACATGGTGTCAGAGCACCAGAACGCAGCCTGCCTGGCTCCTCTACAGTATACATCACTAATGAAGGGCTGGACGGAGGGGGACACCTCAGGGTACACAGTAATGAACTACAATACGGACTGGGGAATGGGATGGTGTTAGGCAAGTTGGACAGCGGGGAAGTTCAGACATGAGATTCACTGTGGAGCAAAAAGGAACATTACGTCTCACTAACATGAGCACGAACACACACACATAAGAAGTTGACTTTTATTGCTCAATGTATCTGGGGTGATTTTAAAATGTAAAATAGCCTAGTTAGTTTCCCTTACACACTGAACTAGAGTTCACAGTGGGTTTCTTCCTCAGATGAGGGGTCGAGATGTACTAGATAGTACAGTCTGGTGTGGGAGGACTACAGGAAGTAGGGAGTCTTTACTGTAGCATACTTAAGCAATAAGCCGCAAGAGGGTGTGGTATATGGCCAATATACCACAGCTAAGGGCTGTTCTTAGGCACAACTCAACGTGGAGTGCCTGGATACAGCCCTTAGCCGAGGTATATTGGTTGGTAGGTAGGTAGGCAGGTAGGTAGGTAAGTAGGTTGGTCGTTTATTCTCTAAAACTCAGCCCAAACCCGTAACACTTCAAGATTGCTTCCATTTCACAGAACCGCTTCATAGAATTTCAGAGCCATTTTCTGCTCCTGCCCAATTTCACAAAATGCTCCATCCCAGATCGTGCAAAGCAGAGGGTGTTCTGCAAATGTATACGTATTGAATGAATAAGCACTTCCTGTTGCACTCTCTCTCCAGCAGTACTAGCAATACCACACCACTCAGAGAGTAAGGAGCAGGCATTGAAACACTGGCAGAGTCCAGAAAAATGCCTCCAACACTTGATTGTATTACACACACAGCTTTACAGTAGAGCGTAGATCAAATGAATGGCAACTTTTACAACTACAATAGAAAACACTGTTTGCATTAAATCAACTAAAGTAAACAGAGATTCAGTTTCAGAGGGAACTACCCTTGGCATGAGTAGGTCCAGAGAGGGGGAGAGAAAGAGACAAATAATGAATCAGAGAAGAAAGAAAGGACTGTTTATTTATCGTATGAAATAAATACTTCAAAACCATTCATTAATTAGGACAGACATATACATGGCAAGCTCCCATACAAATTGGGTGTGTCACACATTTAGATTTGACATTTTAGTAATTTAGCAGACACTTTTAACCAGAGCGACTGACAGGAGCAATTAGGGTTAAGTGCCTTGCTCAAGGGCACAGACAGATTTTTCACCTAGTCGGCTCGAGGATTCAAATCAGCGACCTTTCGGTTACTGGCCCAACGATCTTAACCACTAGGCTACCTCCTGCCACACAAAAACTGTGCACACACATACAGTATATTACATTAAGGAGGACAAAAAGACAGCAGTGTGGCCTGACTGATGAAAAGGCATGATTAACCTTTGATCCTCTTTCTGTTCTGCGTTAATATGTGTGTGTGTGTGTGTGTGTGTGTGTGAGCGTATGTGTGTGAAAGAGAGTGTGTGTGTTGAATGATAACTATGATATGGGGCTAGTTTTCAGGGGAGACAGATAATGTGAATGTGGAGGGGCTGTGTTGTGTTCAGATCCTGTGATAATGTGTTTAGGGCTGGGGGAGGGAGGGGGGTGGAGTGGCCTCTCCCCTCTGGTGGTCCCTGGGTGCTCCTGGTCTGAATTACGCGGGTTGGGGGTAGGGGTACAGTGGAATGAATGTTTGTGTCTGATCTCTGAAACCACAATGACCTGATAGACAAGGAGGCAAGGCATGGGAACTTGGTAGCGGTGTGTGTGTGTGTGTGTGTGTGTGTGTGTGTGTGTGTGTGTGTGTGTGTGTGTGTGTGTGTGTGAATAACTAGGTATTTCTGCATCTGTATGACTATGTGAGTGTGTGTATTTGCATGAGTACGTATGTGTGTATATGAGTGTTTATTGACTCTGTAAAACCATTACTGTGAAAACAGATAGAGTGGATGGGAGTGATTGTGAGACAGAGCAGTGGGTTTCATTTGATACCTGAAACCCAAATAAACCCCTCAGACCTGCCAGATCTGCACTTAGAGCGTACAATAAACCCTGCTGATACCTGACACTCTATTAGTTTACATGCTCATCAGTCAACACACACAGCTAGCCACACACAGGCTTCCTATAGAAACAGATTAGTAAAAATGTCTGCAAAAAGACTTACTAGATTTTTTTAGGCAGAATCAGGGAAGTTAGGCTACATTTTTGAAATCCAAAATGATCCGTTTGAAAAACATGAAGACAGCATCAGTAGCCATAACTCTCAGTGAAGGGCAGATTGGGGTGGGACAAAACAGAGCTTGGTGATTGAAGACACATGTTGAGGCACAGTGCAGATCACGCACACTCATGACTTCATTGATTAATTGAGAGTTGCTCTTTTCCACACAGAAAAGTCAAAGCAGATACAATGTATGAGTCATACGGTACACTATTATAGTATAATACACTACTATTAAAACTCCCCACTTCTCTCAACAACACAGACACTAAAATGCATACAAACTCACAAACGGTAAAATTCACAATGAGTGGTTCAGATCCAGTCATATGCCCCTGAGGACTGACTCAGACAGAACATACACACTGGAGAGTGATGAGATACTGAGCAAAACTACAGTCACAGTGACATACTGTACTTATAGCAGACCTAGAGTCAGTGACATACTGTACATATAGCAGACCTAGAGTCAGTGACATACTGTACTTATAGCAGACCTAGAGTCAGTGACATACTGTACTTATAGCAGACCTAGAGTCAGTGACATACTGTACATATAGCGGACCTAGAGTCAGTGACATACTGTACTTATAGCAGACCTAGAGTCAGTGACATACTGTACTTATAGCAGACCTAGAGTCAGTGACATACTGTACTTATAGCAGACCTAGAGTCAGTGACATACTGTACTTATAGCAGACCTAGAGTCAGTGACATACTGTACTTATAGCAGACCTAGAGTCAGTGACATACTGTACATATAGCAGACCTAGAGTCAGTGACATACTGTACTTATAGCAGACCTAGAGTCAGTGACATACTGTACTTATAGCAGACCTAGAGTCAGTGACATACTGTATTTATAGCAGACCTAGAGTCAGTGACATACTGTACTTATAGCAGACCTAGAGTCAGTGACATACTGTACATATAGCAGACCTAGAGTCAGTGACATACTGTACTTATAGCAGACCTAGAGTCAGTGACATACTGTACTTATAGCAGACCAAGAGTCAGTGACATACTGTACTTATAGCAGACCTAGAGTCAGTGACATACTGTACTTATAGCAGACTTAGAGTCACAGTGACATATTGTACTTATAGCAGACCTAGAGTCAGTGACATACTGTACTTATAGCAGACTTAGAGTCAGTGACATACTGTACTTATAGCAGACCTAGAGTCAGTGACATACTGTACTTATAGCAGACCTAGAGTCAGTGACATACTGTACTTATAGCAGACTTAGAGTCAGTGACATACTGTATTTATAGCAGACTTAGAGTCACAGTGACATACTGTACTTATAGCAGACCTAGAGTCAGTGACATACTGTACTTATAGCAGACCTAGAGTCAGTGACATACTGTACTTATAGCAGACCAAGAGTCAGTGACATACTGTACTTATAGCAGACTTAGAGTCACAGTGACATACTGTACTTATAGCAGACCTAGAGTCAGTGACATACTGTACTTATAGCAGACTTAGAGTCACAGTGACATATTGTACTTATAGCAGACCTAGAGTCAGTGACATACTGTACTTATAGCAGACTTAGAGTCACAGTGACATACTGTACTTATAGCAGACTTAGAGTCACAGTGACATATTGTACTTATAGCAGACCTAGAGTCAGTGACATACTGTATTTATAGCAGACTTAGAGTCACAGTGACATACTGTACAGACAGAAATAAGGGGGTGAGGGAGGGTGGGAGGGGTAGATGGTGGTGGGGGGGGGGTTAGAGGGTGAGGGAGGGGTGGAAGGGACAGAGGGTGAGGGAGGGGTGGAAGGGACATAAGGTGAGGGAGGGGTGGAAGGGACAGAGGGTGAGGGAGGGGTGGAAGGGATAGAGGGTGAGGGAGGGGTGTAAGGGTAGAGGGTGAGGGAGGGGTGGAAGGGATGGAAGGTGAGGGCTGAAAGGTGAGAAGATCAGACTTGACCTCATATCCAAACACATCAACATACCAGCAGTGCTAGGAACTGGGAACTGGGAACCATACAGGACAGGGGCACATACAAACAAACTAAAGTATTAAACACACTCACACAACATATATGCTATTTGCTCAGACAAGCTCACTGGTGTGTGATATACTCTAATATGCAGGGAGAGAAACAGAGGGAAGAAGGGATGCATTTGTAGATAGAGAGAAGAAGAGAGGGACAGAGTAAGGGAGATAAGAGGCAGCAGTCCCACAGACACAGCAGATGCTCCATAACACAGGAAGCTGTCAGATCATCCTAATCACCACCCCACTTCCTGTTATGAACCACCAAGAACTGGACAACACACAGTGCATACCAACAGTACTACAGTGTGTATAGGTTGATGGATGATGGCCATGATTATAAGGTTTACAGTATCATTAAGAACACAAAATAAAATAAACGTAATCATACTGCCAAGACAATCATTAGCCCTCAGTTTAGTCCCACGCACAAACACACACACAAACACTTTTACGGAAGCGGCCACACACACAAGCGGCCACACACACACACTCACACACATTGAAGGTCTACATCGGACTCAATTATAGGGTGGGTGAGGTCAGCCCATTAACATGGTGACCACTAGCACCCACACTCTCCACTTATTATATTCAGCCTTGAGATGATGAACCCACCCATGGGTTAGGTAGACTAGACCTCACTGACTGACTGTCCCCAGTTGGTCCAATTTTTTTGTTTACTGTAGTCACACACACACACACACATACATGGGTTGTGCCGTCTGGAAAGCGTGTCTATGTGTATACAGTACCAGTCAAAAGTTTGGACACACGTACTCATTCAAGGGTTTTTCTTTATTTTAATATTCTACATTGTAGAATAATAGTGAAGACATCAAAACTATGAAAAAACACATATGGAATCATGTAGTAACCAAAAATATTTGAGATTCTTCAAAGTAGCCACCCATTGCTTTGATGACAGCTTTGCACACTCTTGGCATTCTCTCAACCATCTTCACCTCGAATGCTTTTCCAAAAGTCTTGAAGGAGTTCCCACATGCTGAGCACTTGTTGGGTGCTTTTCCTTCACTCTGCGGTCCAACTCATCCAAGACCATCTCTATTGGGTTGAGGTTGGGTGATTGTGGAGGCCAGGCCATCTGATGCAGCACTCCATCACTGGTTAAATAGCCCTTACACAGCCTGGAGGTGTGTTTTGGGTCAAAAAACTATAGTCCCACTAAGCGCAAACCAGATGGGATGGCGTATCGCTGCATAATGCTGTGGTAGCCATGCTGGTTAAGTGTGCCTTGAATTCTAAATAAAAAATTGACAGTGTCACCAGCAAAGCACCCCCACAACATCACACCTCCTCCTCCATGCTTCACGGTCGGAACGACACATGCAGAGATCATCCGTTCACCTACTCGGATTCTCACAAAGACACGACGGTTAGAACCAAAAAACTCAACATTTGGACTGGTCTAATGTCCATTGCTTGTGTTTCTTGGCTCAAGCAAGTCTCTTCTTCTCATCAGTGTCCTTTAGTAGGTGGTTTCTTTGCAGCAATTCAACCATGAAGGCCTGATTCACAAGGTCTCCTCTGAACAGTTGGTGTTGAGATGTGTCTGTTACTTGAACTCTGTGAAGCATTTATTCTGCAATTTCTGAGGCTGGTAACTCTAATGAACTTATCCTCTGCAGCAGAGGTAACTCTGGTCTTCCTTTCCTGTGGTGGTCCTCATGAGAGCCAGTTTCATTATAGAGTTTGATGGTTTTTGCAACTGCACATTAAGAAACTTCCAAAGTTCTTGAAATGTTCCGGATTGACTAACCTTCATGTCTTAAAGTAATGTTAGACTGTCGTTTCTCTTTGATTATTTGAGCTGTTCTTGCCATAATATGGACTTGGTCTTTTACCAAATAGGGCTATCTTCTGTAAACCAACCCTACCTTGTCACAACACAACTGATTGGCTCAAACGCATTTAGAAGGAAATAAATTCCACAAATTAACTTTTAACAAGGCACACCTGTTAATTGAAATGCATTCCAGGTGATCTTATGAAGCTGGTTGAGAAAATGCCAAGAGTGTGCAAAGCTGTCATCATGGCAAAGGGTGGATACTTTGAAGAATCTCAAATATAAAATACCTTTGGATTTGTTTAACACTTTTTTGGTTACTACATGATTCCATATATGTTGTTTCATAGTTTTGATGTCTTCACTATTATTCTACAATGTAAAATCCTTGAATGAGTAGGTGTGTCCAAACTTTTGACTGGTACTGTATGTGAGCCCCAAGCAGCCTGAGGGCAGAGGGGTATAGTCATAAACCCCAGGAGCAGTAGCTTATAGAAATGGGTTACAATAACACACAGCACTACCAGCCACACAGGCTCCACCCAACACAAACATCATCTCACACAATACACACAGAGTCCTATAGAAACACACTAAACTAATCCACTGCCACACAGCACTGTGAATGAGGAGTTATAGGAAATACATTGCATAATCAAACCATTCAAATGTTGTACACTAGATGCCAAAATATAGATAGATAGATAGATAGATAGATAGATAGATAGATAGATAGATAGATAGATAGATAGATAGATAGATAGATAGATAGATAGATAGATAGATAGATAGATAGATAGATAGATAGATAGATAGATAGATAGATAGATAGATAGATAGATAGATAGATAGATAGATAGATAGATAGATAGATAGATAGATAGATAGATAGATAGATAGATAGATAGTGGGGAGAACAAGTATTTGATACACTGCCGATTTTGCAGGTTTTCCTACTTACAAAGCATGTAGAGGTCTGTAATTTTTATCATAGGTACACTTCAACTGTGAGAGATGGGATCTAAAACAAAAATCCAGAAAATCACATTGTATGATTTTTAAATAATTAAATTGCATTTTATTGCATGACATAAGTATTTGATCACCTACCAACCAGTAAGAATTCCGGCTCTCACATACCTGTTCGTTTTTCTTTAAGAAGCCCTCCTGTTCTCCACTAATTACCTGTATTAACTGCACCTGTTTGAACTCATTACCTGTATAAAAGACACCTGTCCACACACTCAATCAAACAGACTCCAACCTCTCCACAATGGCCAAGACCAGAGAGCTGTGTAAGGACATCAGGGATAAAATTGTAGACCTGCACAAGGCTGGGATGGGCTACAGGACAATAGGCAAGCAGCTTGGTGAGAAGGCAACAACTGTTGGCGCAATTATTAGAAAATGGAAGAAGTTCAAGATGACAGTCAACCTCCCTCGGTCTGGGGCACCATGCAAGATCTCACCTCGTGGGGCATCAATGATCATGAGGAAGGTGAGGGATCAGCCCAGAACTACACGGCAGGACCTGGTCAATGACCTGAAGAGAACTGGGACCACAATCTCAAAGAAAACCATTAGTAACACACTACGCCGTCATGGATTAAAATTCTGCAGCGCACGCAAGGTCCCCCTGCTCAAGCCAGCGCATGTCCAGGCCCGTCTGAAGTTTGCCAATGACCATCTGGATGATCCAGAGGAGGAATGGGAGAAGGTCATGTGGTCCTCAACACCCCCCTTCCCCCCACCTCCCCAAATAGAGCTTTTTGGTCTAAACTCTACTCGCCGTGTTTGGAGGAAGAAGAAGGATGAGTACAACCCCAAGAACACCATCCCAAACGTGAAGCATGGAGGTGAAAACATCATTCTTTGGGGATGCTTTTCTGCAAAGGGGACAGGACGACTGCACCGTATTGAGGGGAGGATGGATGGGGCCATGTATCGCGAGATCTTGGCCAACAACCTCCTTCCCTCAGTAAGAGCATTGAAGATGGGTCGTGGCTGGGTCTTCCAGCATGACAACGACCCGAAACACACAGCCATGGCAACTAAGGAGTGGCTCCGTACGAAGCATCTCAAGGTCCTGGAGTGGCCTAGCCAGTCTCCAGACCTGAACCCAAATAGAAAATCTTTGGAGGGAGCTGAAAGTCCGTATTGCCCAGCGACAGCCCCGAAACCTGAAGGATCTGGAGAAGGTCTGTATGGAGGAGTGGGCCAAAATCCCTGCTGCAGTGTGTGCAAACCTGGTCAAGAACTACAGGAAACGTATGATCTCTGTAATTGCAAACAAAGGTTTCTGTACCAAATATTAAGTTCTGCTTTTCTGATGTATCAAATACTTATGTCATGCAATAAAATGAAAATGAATTACTTAAAAAAATGTGATTTTCTGGATTTTTATTTTAGATTCCTTCACTCACAGTTGAAGAGTACCTATGATAAAAATTACAGACTTCTACATGCTTTGTAAGTGGGAAAACCTGCAAAATCGGCAGTGTATCAAATACTTGTTCTCCCCACTGTAGATAGATAGATAGATAGATAGATAGATAGATAGATAGATAGATAGATAGATAGATAGATAGATAGATAGATAGATAGATAGATAGATAGATAGATGGTTAACTATACAGGTCGATGGCAGAGAAATACTTAAGTAGCTAAATGTGCGTATGATTTTTTTTTTTTTTATTTTTTTTTTTTTTTTTCACCTTTATTTAACCAGGTAGGTCAGTTGAGAACAAGTTCTCATTTGCAACTGCGACCTGGCCAAGACAAAGCAAAGCAGTGCGACAAATAACAACAGAGTTACACATTAAACAAACAGTCAAAAAACACAATAGAAAATCTATAAACAGAGTGCAAAATGTAGTGCAAAAATGCAGTAAGTGATATAAGTGAGGGTAATAATAGTTTACTTAATATACAGTCTGGTTAAATGAACAGGTAAGTGAATATTTTGCATGGTTAAATTAACTGTACAGGTAAATGACAGGAAGAGATACTTAAATATCTAAATGTGCGTATGATATAATTTAGGGTAATAATAATAATTCCCTTAAAATACAGTCCTTAGTGCAGGGTTTAATTACAGATAAATGCACATATTGCACATTCGATATACTAAAATCAATGAAAAAGATCCAACTGACAGGATACTGATATGCATTCCTGAGTGAATGACTACGTACGTTCAGTCCAAGAATTATATCACGTGCAATTATACAATATTGCATGTGATATGATATAACAACTGTACGTGAATATGTATATACAGTCCTGAATGAATAAGTCCTGAGTGAATGAGTGATTACAGACCAGAGTTACTCACGGATGGATGCCTAATTGTTAAACTAGGTCCTAACACCCCAACAGTTCCAGGTCTATGTTGCCGACGGCACGGCACCCCGGCATTAAATAGTCTAATAGCCGCCGGCAGGATGGACCTCCTGTAGCGCTCTCTGGCACACTGTGGTGGGATCAGTCTGTGACTGAAAGTGCTCCTCTGCATCATAACCATGGCATGCAGATGGTGGGTGACGTTGTCCATGATTGCCAGCAGTTTGGCCAGGATCCATCTCTCCGCCACCTCCTCTAGAGTGTCAAGGCTAATCCCCAGAACAGAGCTAGCCTTTCTGATCAGCTTATTTACCCGAGAAGCATTACCGGCCTTTATGTTGGCGCCCCAGCACACCACTGCAAAAAAAGATGGCACACCACAGACTGGTAGAAAGTATGCAGTAGTTTACTGCACACGTTGAAGGACCTGAGCCTCCTCAGAAAGTAGAGTCGGCTCTGGCTTTTTTTGTACAGAGCCCCGGTGTTACCAGCCCATTCCAGCCTGTTGTCAATATGGACTCCCAGGAACTTGCATGACCCAACCATTTCCACATCCATCCCCTGTATAGGGACTGCAGTCGGTTGGGCCTTGGTTCTCCTGAAGTCCACCACCATCTCCTTTGTTTTGCTGATGTTGAGCTGAAGGTGGTTCTGCTCACACCACAACACAAAGTAATTGATTGTGCTCCTGTACTCCTCCTCCTGCCCACCCCTGATGCACCCTACAATTGCGGAGTCATCCGAGAACTTCGGTAGGTGGCATGTTTCAGAGTTCTATCTGAAGTCCGAGGTGTAGAGGGTGAACAGGAAGGGGGACAGAACCGTTCCCTGGGGGGGGCCCTGTGTTGCTCACTGCCTGTTCTGACACACAGCTCTGTAGCCACACAAATTGTGGCCTACCGGTCAGCTAGTTCGTAACCCAGGAGACTAAGGGTGCTTCCACTTTCATCCTCTTCATCTTCTCACCCAGTAGCAGGGGCTGAATGGTGTTGAAGGCACTGGAGAAGTAAAAAAACATAACCCTGACAGTGCAACCTGCGTTGTCCAGATGAGAGTAGGCCCTCTGCAGAAGGTAGATGATTGCATCATCCACCCCGATGTTGGGCTGGTATGCGAACTGCAGGGGTCCAGTGATGTACACACCAGGGGTCTGAGTTGAGCGAGGACTAACCTTTCCAGGGTCTTCATGATATGGGATGTTAGCGCTACAGGTCATTCAGGACAGTGGGGTGTGCCTTCTTGGGCACTGGGACCAGGCAGGATATTTTACACAGCACAGGGACCCTTTCCAGGCTCAGGCTAAGGTTGAAGGGTCGCTAGAGTATTCCACACAATTGGTCAGCACAGACCCTAAGCACCCTTGGGCTGATGCCATCAGGGCCTGCCGCTTTCCACTGATGTAGTCTCTCCAGCTCTCTCTTCACTTGGTTGGTGGTGAAAGCCAGCCCAGGTGGGGAGGTGGGGGGAAGGGGGGTGTTGAGGATCAGTTAAGAGGTGGGGGGAAGGGAGGTGTTGCAGATCAGTCCAGAGGGAGCGGGGGTGGAGGGGGTCACTGATTGTCTCAAAATAAGTGTTGTGAGCAAAGTGGGGGTGGGACAGCCGTGAGGGTGTGTGGCCTGGGGAGCCGGAGGGGAGGTGGAGAGGGCCAGTACCGAACCTGTTAAAAAATTGGTTCAGCTCATTGGCTCTGTTCTGGGTCCCCTACGTCTGCACACTGTTTGACTTCTTGAAGCCAGTGATATTTCTCATACCCTTCTACACTTCTCTCACCTGGCTCTGCCTCAGCTTGTCCATCTTCTCCTTATACCCTCTCTTATACCCTCTCTTCCTCTCAGCAACTTCACCTCTGGACACATTTCAATTTGTCCCTGTCCCCCTCCTTGAAGGCCCTCTTCTTCTTATTCAGCAGGGCCTTCCTGGTGGGTACAGTTTTGTCTACACAAAAATTGATATAGTCCGTTATGCAGTCTGTAAGTCCACCAATGTCCTCCCCATGAGCCTCACAGAGCACATCCCAGTCTGTTGTTTCAAAGCAGTCCTGTAGGGCCTCATTCGCTTCCGGGGACCATCTCCTAATGGTCATAGTGGTCGCTGGCTGCTGTTGGACCATAGGCCTGTAGAGTGGGTTGAGGTGGACAAGGTTGTTCGTGGGCACTTCACGAACTGTTTGAACGTGGGCAGCTTTGAAGAGAGAGATGCATGGTTAAATCCCCTAAAATGGCAAAGAAGGCACTGGGATGCGCTGTCTGTAGAGTGGATAGCAGAGTGGATGACGTCACACACTGTGTTTGCGTCAGCGGATGGTGGGATGTAAACAATAACAACAATGGCCGCCGTGAATTCCCTCGGCAAATAGTAGGGTCTCAGGCTAACGGCTAACAGCTCAATGTCCGGGCCACAAGTAATATGTTTCGGTTTACACCATCTGTTGTTAACTAATAAAGCCAGCCCCCCTCCCTTACCCTTACCGGAAGAAGCACTATCCCTGTCTGCTCTGATGGTCTGGAAACCAACGATAGTTACGTTCTCTATGGGGATGTTATCATTCAGCAATGTCTCTGTAAAGCACAATAGGCTATCTTCCCGGTAGTCTCTTTGCCCATGGACCAGCCCCTCAAGCTCATCCACCTTGTTATGTAGCGATCTCACGTTTCCCATAATGATAGATGGTATAGCCGGGTTGCACTTACTCAGCTTTGCCTTACAGTTCTGACCTGCCCTGCATCCACGCCGTCGCTTTTTTCAACTCGTCCGGAATATCAAACTTTTCCCTGGGGTGCAATAGAGGTGAGTGTGCTAAATACAGGAGCAGGGCTCGGTTGTAAATAATTGAGGACTCACGTGTACGTTCGGCACTAAAACCTTCGTAAAACAGTAGCACTCCATAATCCTGAACTATTATGGTTTAACTGTTAACGCACAAACAATGGGAGCTGCTTAACAGGCGACCACTCAGGGCGGCGCCAATCTTCTTCATCTTCTTTTGATATGTTAAAATATTATTTGAGGTAGATAATAGACTGAGGAGACTATGAGAGTGTATTTACACACTACAGTATGCATATAATACTGAGCCTGATAAAGAACGGTTAAACATTGAAGAGGTAGGGGAAGTATGAGTGTGTGTAAGGGCTGTGGACTTGTTTAAAGTGTGTTGGAGTGTGTGTCGGGGCTCTTGACTAGTTCAGTGACACATGGAGGCCCTACAGGAAGGCCTGTGTTCCCACCTGAGACCCAGATGTTACAGAGAGCGAGATGGGGTCTGACTGGACGAAGAGAGTTTGAGCTGGAGAGTGTGTTACTGTAAAAATAGGGGGTCAACAAAGAAATGTGTTGTGTGAATATTTAAAGTAAATTTCTTGCAATTCTACACATATTGCCATGTCTTATGTGTGTTACTGTGATATTTCAATGACTCAAACTTTACAACAAAATAAAAAAACGACTATTACAACTTTCAGGGTTTTTTTCTTCTGCTGACCCCCCGTATTAGAACACTAATGTGATACTGTTAACACTACTGTATGCAATGAGTAGGTGCTTTATGAATCAATATGAAAAGAGTTTGAGAAAAACTGTGTACTACTAATCAACACTACAGTGATGTGTTAGTCAGGAGCCAGGAATCCTTCCAGTGGCCAATATGAAGAAGGGAGGAGGAAGGAGGAGAGACTGAGGGTTGGCGGAGAGAGGGAGCCAACAGGAAACGAGAAAATTAGAACCATATATCCCGTAAGTCAATAACACAAAACACATACCCTCCAGTGGATATTCTTAGGATTTGCCATCTCTACAAAGTAGAGGGGAAATGAAAAGGCAGCCAAAAATAGGAGTTGTTTGAACGGGGGAGTCAGAAAGAGAAGCAGGCAGCCATGCAGTCTGCAGAGTCAGAGAGGGCTGAGGGGATCCACAGGTCTTACAGAGTATGAGGGATCTGAGGGTTTACCCCAAGGGACTAAACGTAGGGTGTCCAATTAAAAACGTATCTTTTGACCAATGGGTAAAATAATGTTAATTGTGGAGATATTCCTGTAAGAAAAACAATGGTTCAAACCTCATGTCTCTATCATAAACTTATTTGAGTTTTTACCCTTGTAGAATGGTTAAAATTAGGGCGACGAAATCAATGGAGGCCAGAGAAAAAAAAAGTGGTCTTAAATCAGTGTGAGAATTAAGGCTACCTGACAGGCTTACCATTGAACTCGTCAGCTCTCTTCTCAAATCCAGAGGACATAAAACATATAGAGGTAAGATATTCCTGTTCTTTTTTGAACACTTCTCACAAAAACAAGCGTATCTCGGTGAAATGTCAACAGCATTGAGCGTCTCTTACATTTATCTCAGCTTGTGCTAATTTTGACGACGAACACAAAATGTCAAATCCTCAAGTTTTGCCGATAAAGCTGCATTGCTCGATCAACAGAGCTCGGTGCTTATTATCGGATGTATTAGGGTTACGAAATCATCGTGTTTTAATATAAATGTTAATGATTTGTTAGAGAAGGAACCCACTGAATGATTCAGAACATGAGGAATCATATTTGTCTTGGTAAAATGAATTGTATAACAAAGAAGTGAAATGTCATCACCAAAGCATGTTGTCACCATAGTGAATGACCCATTAGGAGGAACATGTGTGTTTGTGCATGAGCTTGTCTGTGTACTAACTTAACACCACATACTGTAACGTGACACACTACAACACACAATATATTTCAGAGAGCGGTGAGATGACAGGGCTCCTCTATAAATGGCATCTCACCTAGTAAAGTATGTACAGCTCTAGCATCCGTATCTATCTCCATCCCTTTCTCCATCGCTCTCTCCAGGTTCACCTGGGTTTACACAGTGTTTAGCCGGACTGACGTGAGAGGGGTGAGCTCATAGACGGAGCGCAGACGGAAAGCAGCTGTCAGCATCAAAGAGTGGAGCTGACCGTGTGTGTTTGTGTGTGTGTGTGTGTGAGCCAGAGGGAGACAGACAGACGGCCTGAGAGGACCAAGACACAGACCTGTCTCATTCAGAGCAGATAAGAGGGGGAGAGAGAGGGAGAGAGATAAGATGGAGAACATGAGTGTGTTTTTATGTGCAAGGAAGAGAGAGTGAGAGAGAGCAAAATGGAAAGAAAACAGAGACGACAAAAGATAATGTGAGAAAGAGTGATAGAGAAAGAAAGAGAGAGTGGAGAGCTTGAGAGAAAGAGGCGGGTGGGACAGTGAGAGTGAGTGTTCTGTATTTACTCAGGCCAGAGCTTATTAGAGACCCTGATCCCCTTCCTCTGCGGAGCGGAACACTAACAGCACAGGAAGAACACTAATCTCCCTCTAGGTCAGGAGTAAGTAACCCTGGTCCCGGAGTGCCGCAAGCACTTCATGTACTTGATTTAACCGGAATGGAAGATCAGGTGTGTTGAATTTAGGCAATCACTGAACTGATCAATTAGCTCAGTTGGTCAGGTGTGGTGCCTATTTGAAACAAAATCCTGCAGTACCTGCAGCACTCCAGGAACATGGTTGCCTGCCCCTGCACTAGGCACTCATTTCTGCTACTGCTGCTGATGGGGGAACAGCTGCTCTCTCTTCCACCTGAGGGCACAGCTGGAAGCAGCAGCTACACCAATGATGCTGAAACTGATAGAAATGACAGACAGGTGTCTAAGGAACAGTGTAAGAGAGGATATATTACTGTGGAACAAGGTCTACTGGTATAGGCATGGATCACTGAGGTCAGTAGGGAGAGACAGTAAGAGAGAGGAACAGACACTAACCAGCATGTCAACAAACAGGATCAAACCAAAAACACACAACCCCTCATCTCTTTCCCTCCTCTATCTCTCCATTCACCAGCTGAGCTTGGTGAGACACAGGGCTCTGCTCAGAGACACAGGGCTCTACTCAGAGACACAGGGCTCTACTCAGAGACACAGGGCTCTACTCAGAGACACAGGGCTCTACTCAGAGACACAGGGCTCTACCCAGAGACACAGGGCTCTACTCAGAGACACAGGGCTCTACTCAGAGACACAGGGCTCTACTCAGAGACACAGGGCTCTACTCAGAGACACAGGGCTCTACTCAGAGACACAGGCCAACAGGAGAGGGGAAGGGAGGAAGAAGAGGCTGTGTATGATGGAAAAAAGGAAAAGAATGGCTAGACAAAATGAGAGAGGAGAGAAAGTTGGTCTCTCTGCCCAGTGAGGGGTTGGAGTAGGGGCGGAGAGGGGGGGCAGTAGGAGGGAGGAGAGGGGGCAGTAGGTGGAGGGGGGGGGGATTAGAGGGGTCAGTGGGGGAGGAGAGGGGGAGTAGAGGGGGAGCAGCAGGGGGAGGAGTTGGGGTCGTAGGGTAGAAGAGAGCGGGCAGTAGGGGGAGGCGATGGGGCAGTAGGGGGAGGAGAGGGCAGTAGGGGGAGGAGAGGGGGAAGTAGGGGGAGGTGAGTGAGAAGTAGGGAAAGGGGATACCTAGTCAGACGCATTCAACCGGAATGTGTCTTCCGTATCTTCCTCTGAATCAGAGAGGAGCTGGGGCTACCTTAATCAACGTCCACGTCATCGGTGCCCGGGGAGCAGTTGTTGTTGGGGGTTAACTGCCTTGCTCAAGGGCAGAACGGCAGATTTTCCCACCTTGCCGGCTCGGGGATTCAATCTAAAGACCTTTCAGTTACTGGGGCAACACTCTTAACTGCTAGGGGGATCTGAGGGGGAGGAGTAGGGGAGAGCAGTAAGGGAAGGAGAGGGGGCAGTATGGGGAAGACGGGGGGCAGTAGGGGGAGGACGGGGGGCAGTAGGGGGAGGATGGCGGGCAGTAGGGGGAGGATGGCGAGCAGTAGGGGAAGACGGCGAGCAGTAGTGGGAGGAGAGAGGGGGCAGTAGTGGGAAGAGAGGGGGCAGGAGAAGCAGTTCACCCTGGCTCTGGGCTTGATTAACACCAGGCCTCCTGACAGGAAATGACCAGGACAGCACAGAGCAGAGCCGAGCGGCGGAAGAGCTCCATCTGGTGTCAGGGCCGCAGTAGAGGAACACACTACCACGCCTAGGATTAGCACACACAACCACTAAGACCAGAACAATCAATCTAGAATTTATCTATTCTTTACTGCCCAGTATTGAGTAACACCACAGTAGAGAGAGAGGCAGAGGGAGAGAGAGGCAGAGGGAGAGAGAGGCAGAGGGAGAGAGAGACAGAGGGAGAGAGAGAGGCAGAGAGAGGCAGAGGAAGAGAGAGGCAGAGAAAGAGAGAGAGAGGCAGAGGGAGAGAGAAACAGAGGGAGAGGGAGAGAGAGAGCGAGACAGAGGGAGAGGAAGAGAGAGAGAGGCAGAGAGAGATGCAGAGGAAGAGAGAGAGAGGCAGAGAGAGATGCAGAGGGAGAGAGGCAGAGGGGGAGAGAGAGAGAGAGGCAGAGGGAGAGAGAGGCAGAGGGAGAGAGAGGCAGAGGGAGAGAAAGGCAGAGGGAGAGAGACAGGGGGAGAGAGAGAGACAGGGGGAGAGAGAGAGACAGGGGGAGAGAGAGAGACAGGGGGAGAGAGAGAGACAGGGGGGAGAGAGACAGGGGGAGAGAGACAGGGGGAGAGAGAGAGACAGAGGGAGAGAGAGAGACAGAGGGAGAGAAAGACAGAGGGAGAGAGAGACAGGGGAGAGAGAGACAGGGGAGAGAGAGAGACAGAGGGATAGATAAAGACAGAGGGAGAGAGAGAGACAGGGAGAGAGAGAGACAGGGGGAGAGAGATAGACAGGGGGAGAGAGACAGAGGGAGAAAGAGAGACAGAGATGGAGAGCGAGAGAGAGTGAGTGAGTGAGTGAGTGAGTGAGTGAGTGAGTGAGTGAGTGAGTGAGTGAGTGAGTGAGTGAGTGAGTGAGTGAGTGAGAGGGAGGAAAGCGGGTACAGAGTGACAGGTCATCTCTCACTGCTGTCTGGAATCAGTAATGTAAACAGGCTCTTTCACAGCAGCCAGATAAAACACAGATATACCGTAAAACACTGAGCACTCTGGGAACAGGAGTACACACACAGATACAGTCCCTTGTCTATTTCCATTAGCATTGAGACTCCTCAAACTCTCCCCCTCTCTGTCTCTCTGTACAGTATGTGTGCTGCAGATGCAATAGTAGATTCATATGACAGGATGACCCCCTCCATGTGGGTAGTTCTGGGTCTGAGAGGGGAGAGAGACATGGGGAGTAAAGGGGGTCAGAAGACAGAGAGAGGAAAAAGAGACACGAGGGAGTAGAGAGGACAGCTCTCCACTGACCCTGTGTAATAGGGAGACCCCAGCCTGCACTGACGCGTGTGCAGGGGCCAGCGGGGCCAATGTCACAGCGTCTCTCTGAGCCAGCGTGTGTCTCTGTGTGTGTGTGAGTGTGTGAGTGTGTGAATGAGAGAGTGTGTGTGTGTGTGTGTGTGTGTGTGTGTGAAAGAGTGTGTGTGTGAAAGAGAGAGTCTGCGTGTGAAATAGAGAAAGTGTGTGTGTGTGTGTGTGTGTGTGTGAAAGAGAGAGTATGTGTGTGAAAGTGTGTGTGTGTGTGTGTGGGAGGGGGGGGTGAGAGGAGGGTCCCTAATCATCCTTGTAGTACAATTCCCTCCTGGCTTATATCTGCTTACGACTAGCCTTTTATGATGTGCATTTCCTGTCATAAATACACAGTGGAGGAATTCTGACCTGAAGTTTAACACCCTCCATAAAGCAGACGGTGGGTATGGAGGTGTAAACAACACTTTGGACCTGGTCAAGAGATGATCCCAGGGTCTGTGTTAAACCCTACAGCACTATTCTAATGGTAGACCTTCAAAACAGGATTACTGTGGATGAAGGGAACAAGCTGTGTGTATTACTGTACACACTGATGACTACACAGGAAGTGAAGTGGGCTGAGTGTAACACACACACACACTCCTGTGGTCTAACCTCCCGACCGTGGTCTAACCTCCCGACCGTGGTCTAACCTCCCGACCGTGGTCTAACCTCCCGACCGTGGTCTAACCTCCCGACCGTGGTCTAACCTCCCGACCGTGGTCTAACCTCCTGACTGGTCGTGTCCTGCAGTGGAGTCTAGTTTTATTTCTGTTGATTAAAGCCTGGGGTTCCATGTCATCTGATGAACCAGAAAGAGCTATGCTACTGGCTTCTCTGTTCATCTCTCAGCATGGTTAAGGGCCCTGACTTTAGGGTGTGTGTGTGTGTGTGTGTGTGTGTGTGTGTGTGTGTGTGTGTGTGTGTGTGTGTGTGTGTGTGTGTGTGTGTGTGTGTGTGTGTAGAGGGGGTCAATGGGTTGAGGTGAGGAAAGTCTTCCAATTAAAAATGCTGACAAATTTTGAGTAATTTCATAAATGCAGTGAAACTGGGGAAATAATCTTAAAATCAAGCCTAATCATCACCCATGCACCCTCACGCTCCACTTCCACTGTAACTAGCTCTCTGCTGCAGGGCCAGGGAGAGAGGGAGGGAGGAATGAACAGAGAGGGGGGGGGGTTGAGACAGGGAGAGAAAGGGAAAAGGCTGAGAGAAGAAAAGATAAATAAAAAAAGCGAGAAAGAGAGAGAGCTGATGGCAAGAGTGTGTAAGAGAACTGTTATGTCCCAGGACTGTTCCTGCCCATGGAGAGAGAACGCGTTGCCATGCCAACCTAAACAGCAGCGTTGGGGAGGTCCGTCTGTCCCTTCGCGCCCTGCTTCCCCTCACGCACCCCAAGGACAGGATGGAAAACAAACCCAACCAGTGTGTGTGTGTGTGAGAGAGACAGGGGTGCTCAGAACGTAAAAGAGTAGAAGTCCAGTAAAATATACGTCCCCTAAACCCCCCTGTCCTCTCACTCACCATCACATGGCTTACAGTAAGTCATCATCATCATCATCATCATCACCCATCCTGTACAGGCTAAGACACTATCATGGGACAGAGCCTGGACTGGGATTTCACACTCTCACTGTAAATACATACTCCCCTGTAACTGGAGCTGAGAATACACAAACACAGATATACACAATCTTATTATAAACACACATACCCACGCTCTCACAAACACACATTCAGACAGAAAAGCAAGAAACCCCCATCTTGACCTACCTCCCAGTGTGGGACAATAGAGGGGGTGGATGACTGTGGGCTAAACCAAACCTGGCTCTATCCGGATTGGCAGGACAAACTCAAGGAACGACAGAGTGGGGATGGGGATATTATGGTGTGTCTGCAGTATCCAACTATGTACAATAGAGACCATATGTGCTTGAATTTTATGTTATTTGCTGCTGCTGGGTTGAGTTCCTGACCCCATCCCCAGTTATTGGTGTGTATATGATGTGCGGTCAGTGACTTTGAGACATATACTCCTGCACCTTGTTACAGCATCAACCAAATGAGAGGCACAGCCAATGTAATAACACCCCCAAAACACACATAACCACGGTTCACTGAAGAAACAAGATTCAAACTATTGGCCTCTACCTCTGAATATTTGCCCCAAACCCCTTCTCCTCCCTACCTCCGTGTTTCTCCTGCCCCCCAATCATCGCTCTCTCACACACACTAAAACACAACTGAAAATGGGAAATCATCGAAGTAACTATTAAAACTATTTACAACCTGCACACACTAACCATGTCTGAGACAGACAGAAAGGAACTAGCCAATCATCTGCCACATCTGAAAAGTGCGATGAGGCTAATGTCCAATCACCATCATCCTCTGCTATTCGGTGATATTCTACCTCCCACATGTGGTGTTGGCTGCAGAGCACTTGGTTCAAGAGCTCATTTCCTAGTCTGAGCTCTAAGCGGAACCATTTTCTTGGGCAAACACCATTTTTCCCTTTAATTGAACCCATACTTTAACTTCACACACAGAACTCATGCAGTACTCATTCACATTCATCACACATGCACATGAACACACACACACACACACGTTTAGGCTCCACACACACACTTCAATTCAATCCACACTAGACATTCCCTCATTCAGACTGTCCAGGTGTGTCAAATTGCTAGTATGTTTGTTCTGTCTTTGTCCTCTTCTTCTCCTTCTCTCAATCCCTTCATTCCCTGAGAAGTTGAGACCATGTATATTCTCCTGCTGAGGACCTGGACCATGCCTCCACCTACTGTACTCCTCCATCACTAGCAGCTGATGTTGGTAAACAACATCCCCTCCGACTAGGAGACTTGCAGCTGTTCCTGGGTTTGTTGTGTGTGTGAGTTTGTGTGTTTGTGTGTGTCTTTTGTTGTGTGTGTGTGTGTGTGTGTGTGTGTGTGTGTGTGTGTGTGTGTGTGTGTGTGTGTGTGTGTGTGTGTGTGTGTGTTTTAGACAGGCCATTAGTGCAGCATCATGCTTGTCTCTAGGACGGGGATGCGCTGCTCTTTAAGGCGGTTGTTAGGAGGGTCAGAGTGTGACAGACTGTTAGCCTGCCTTTAACCAGCTGTGTGTCTGTTTGTTCTGCTAGTCACTCTGTTTGTTTGCTCACTCAATCCTCCTCCTGTTATTTCATCTGTTAGTTTGTGTATGCGAGTGTGTGTGTGTGTGTGTGTGTGTGTGTGTGTGTGTGTGTGTGTGTGTGTGTGTGTGTGTGTGTGTGTGTGTGTCTGTCTATACAGCATGTGTGTGTCTGTTAAGCCCAGGCTGCTTACTGTAGCCAAGGGGAACAGAAACAGGGGATTTGTAAAAACATTGTTCTCATGGCGACCAGGTTTCACTCAGCGTCTGGTTTCTATTTGACTCCTTTAATTGGGGCGAATGTCACAATCAATGTTGTTCTTTACTGCTCGGACAAAGATGGCCCCTTACTCATATTACACACAAACCATTTAATCTGCAACCATAAAAACCAAATCAACACGGACACAGACACGCTGCTAAGAAAAAGCACTCTCTTTCTCAGACACACCTGGTGTGCATTTACAGGGTAATTTCTAGAGAAGTGTTTACAGAGAGTCAAGTTTTTAGCATGGACTACATCTCTGGGCCAGAGCCTGCCAGGAGGCTCCTCAGCCAAATAGGACAGGAAGAGAGAAAAACAGGCCAGAATTCTTCATTAGCAGCTTTACAGTGAGAGGGAGAGAGGGAGGCATAGAGAAAGAGAGCAAGGTAGAGAGAGAGAGAGAGAGAGAACAGAGAGAGATAAAGAGAACTGGAGAGACAGAGAGAGAAGTAGAGAGAGAACATTTAGAAAAACAGAGGGAGAAAACTACCCAACCATGTCCATGTGTGTGATACGAGGCAAAAAAAACAAAACCATAGTAATAATCAGCAGTGTAATACTTCAGGGTGTTTTCTAGCTAGAGAAGGTAAAGAGTGGGCCAAACTAAAAGCAGCACTAATTATGAGCTACAGTTGAAGTCGGATGTTTATATACACCTTAGCCAAATACATTTAAACTCAGTTTTTAACAATTCCTGACATTAAATCCTAGTAAAAATTCTGTCTTAGGTCAGTAAGGATAACCACTTTATTTTAAGAATGAGAAATGTCAGAATAATAGTATAGAGCATTATTTATTTCAGATTTTATTTCTTTCATCACATTCCCAGTGGGTCAGAAGTTTACATACACTCAATTAGTATTTGGTAGCATTGCCTTTCAATTGTTTAACTTGGGTCAAACGTTTCGGGTAGCCTTCCACAAGCTTCCCACAATAAGTTGGTGAATTTTGGCCCATTCCTCCTGACAGAACTGGTGTAACTGAGTCAGGTTTGTAGGCCTTGCTCACACACGCTTTTTCAGTTCTGCCCACAGATTTCCTAAATGATTGAGGTCAGGGCTTTGTGATGGCCACTCCAATACCTTGACTTTGTTGTCCTTAAGCCATTTTGCCACAACTTTGGAAGAATGCTTGGGGTCAATGTCCATTTGGAAGACCCATTTGTGACCAAGCTTTAACTTCCTGACTGATGTCTTGAGATGTTGCTTCAATATATACACATACTTTTCCTTCCTAATGATGCCATCTATTTTGTGAAGTGCACTAGTCCCTCCTGCAGCAAAGCACCCCCACAACATGATGCTGCCACCCCCGTGCTTCACGGTTGGGATGGTGTTCTTCGGCTTGCAAGCCTCCCCCTTTTTCCTCCAAACATAACGATGGTCAGTATGGCCAAACAGTTCTATTTTTTTTTCATCAAACCAGAGGACATTTCTCCAAAAATTTAGATTTTTGTCCCCATGTGCAGTTGCAAACCGTAGTCTGGCTTTTTTATGGAGGTTTTGGAGCAGGTGCTTCTTCCTTGCTGAGCTGCCTTTCAGGTAATGTCGATATAGGACTCGTTTTACTGTGGATATTGATACTTTTGTACCTGTTTCCTCCAGCATCTTCACAAGGTCCTTTGCTGTTGTTCTGGGATTGATTTGCACTTTTCCCACCAAAGTACGTTCATCTCTAGGAGACAGAACGTGTCTTCTTCCTGAGCGGTATGACGGCTGCGTAGTCCCATGGTGTTTATACTTGCGTACTATTGTTTGTACAGATGATTGTGGTACCTTCAGGCATTTGGAAATTGCTCCAAATGATGAACCAGACTTGTGGAGGTCTTTTGATTTTCCCATGATGTCGAGCAAAGAGCCACTGAGTTTGAAGGTAGGCCTTGAAATACATCCACAGGTACACCGCCAATTGACTCAAAAGATGTCAATTAGCCTATCAGAAGCTTCTAAAACCATTACATAATTTTCTGGAATTTTCCAAGCTGTTTAAAAGCACAGTCAACTTGTATGTAAACTTCTGACCCACTGGAATTGTGATATAGTGAATTATAAGTGAAATAATCTGTCTGTAAACAATTTATGGAAGAATTACTTGTGTCATGCACAAAGAAGATGTCCTAACCGACTTGCCAAAACTATAGTTTGTTAACATGAAATCTGTGGAGTGGTTGAAAAATTTGTTTTAATGACTTCAACCTAAGTGTATGTAAACTTTCGACTTCAACTGTATGTGGTTGGGGAGGACTGTGTGTGCAGCTTCAAGATTAGAGAAACTCAAACTGGGGGAGGTACACTGTGATCTGGAGGTACAAAGCTAATTCATCATCCCCAGAGCTGGCCACAAGCCCTGCTGCCACAGAGACACACAGACCAGTCCAGACAGAGAGACCAGCTCCAAAGAGACTAGCTCCAAAGAGACCAGCTCCCAACCTCTAAATGTTCTCATGAAGTACATTGCAAGTGGGCAGGGCCCAGCAAAGCTAAGATAGTACATAGGCACCAGGGGAGAGGTCAAAGGGCGTGCACACACATACACGTACACACTCTGCAGCAGGTTCCCACAGTCATGTTTGTTACCATGTGACCTGACAGGGGGGGGTGTGTGTGTGTGTGTGTGTGTGTGAGAGAGAAGCGGGGAGAGCAGAGAGAGATGGGGTGTGAAGTCGCTAAAAGTCCTTCTGCAATCAGCAGCACAGAGACATAAACAACAAGTGCCATCTCCATCTCTCTGCTACCATCTGAACAGTTAACTGGGGTCATTCTAGAATGACTATAATGTGGTGATATGTTGCATCTGGTTGCATTGTCTTATTGAGAGCAAGGTGTACTTTTTGGTTACAGTATTAGTGTTCAGCATTGGTGTGGTTGTGTTATGGTTTTATTATGGTTGTGTTATGGTACTAACCGGTGAGTTTCTGCAGCAGGGGGCTGAGCTCCGTCTCTCTGGTGATGACCAGGGTGAGTGCTCCAATCAGCTCTCTCTCCACCTTTTCCTCCTCCTCCTCTTCATCATCTGCAGGCTGGGCCTCTCCAGCCAGTGAGTACAGGTAGACAAGCAGCACCAGCAGCTCATCAGGACCACACTCATCCTCCCCCGACCGGGACGCTGAACTGTACTCTGAGCTGGACCCCTCCTCACCCTTAGCAGCGCGAGGCTTCATCAGGGGCAGCAGCTGCCTCAGAACACCAGCAAAGTTAGAGTCTCCCAGAGCCTGCAAACCACACAGGATATACAGATACATTTTTAGAGATATGAAGTAGAAACTACAAACTGAGTGACACAAAACACATCAAATCACCACACATACAATGCCTTCAGAAAGTGTTCACACCCTTCGACTTTTTACACATTTTGCTGTGCTAATTTAAAATGGATTAAATTGAGATGTTGTGTCACTGATCTACACACAATACACCATCATGTCAAAGTGGAATTATATTTTTAGAAATGTTCACAAATGAATTAAAAATGAAAAGCTGTGAGTAGTCAACCCTTTTGTTATGACAAGCCTAAATCAATTCAGGAGTAAACATGTGCTTAAAAAGTCACATAAGTTGCATGGACTTTGTCTGCAATAGTGTTTAACATGAGTTTTAAAAGACTACCCCATCTCTGTACACCAAACAAACAATTATCTGTAAAGGTCCCTCAGTCGAGCAGTAATTTTCAAGCACAGATTCAACCACAAAGACCAGAGAGGTTTTCCATTGGTTCTCAAAGAAGGGCACCTATTGGTAGATGAGTAAAGAAAAGAAGCAGACATTGAATATCCCTTTGAGCATGGTGCAGTTATTAATTACACTTTGGATGATGTATCAATACACCCAGTCGGTATAAAGATACAGGCGTCTTTCATAATTCAGATGCCGGAGAGTTTAAAACAGTTAAGAGTTAAATGGCTGTGATAGGAGATAACTGAGGATGGATAAACAACATTGTAGTTACTCCACAATACTAAGCTAAATGATCAGAAGGAAGCCTGTACATAATACAAAATATTCCTGTTTGCAATAAGGCACTAAAGTAATACTGTAAATGTGGCAAAGAAATACACATTTTATACTGAACAAAAAAAAAAAGCGTTCCAACGTTCCAGGCGAATCCAACAACACATCACTGAGTACCACTAAGGATTTATTTTAGGATACAAAGAAACGTAATAGAGCTAAGCATAGGCAAAATCCTAGAGGAAAACTTGGTTCAGTCTGCTTTCCAACAGACACGGGGAGAATAATTCACCTTTCAGCGGGATATAACCTAAAACACAAGGCCAAATCTACACTGGAGCTGCTTACCAAGACAACTTTGAATGTTCCTGATTGGCATAGTTACAGTTTTGACTTAAATCGGTTTGAAAATCTATGGCAAGACTTTAAAATGGTTGTCTAGCAATGATCAACAACCAACTTGACGGAGCTTGAAAGATGTGTTCAAGAATAATGGGCATATTGTGTACAATCCATATGTGCAAAGCTCTTAGAGAATAACCCAGAAAGACAAGTAGTTGTAAAAGGTGATTCTAACATGTATTGACTCAAGGGGTTGAATACATCTAATCAAGGTATATTAGCGTTCTATTTTCTATTAATACATAAAAAAAATATATATTTTATGATAATCCAGTTTTATGGAAATTAATTATTGTTTACTTTTCTTCATTGTGCATTCATTTTGTGATGCAAATGTATATAAGAAATCATTGACCTGTTCATTTGCATTTAGCACACACAGAGTGTGTGTTTCTGTACTGTTTAGGAGCAGTGACCTGTTTCTCTTTGTTGCTGTGAGTGAGTTTGCTCCAATGCTGGTTCTGCCTGTCCTGGCCCACATGACTTTGTGTCAGAATGAGCTCATAACAGTCAGAATGAGCTCATACCCCTATTAACCAGGGGTGTGTGTACAAAAGAGTGAGTGCGTGAGTGTGAGAGAGAGAGAGAGAGAGAGAGAGAGAGAGAGAGAGAGAGAGAGAGAGAGAGAGAGAGAGAGAAGGAAAGAACTTGAGAAAGCAAGAGAAGGAATGAGAGAAAGTGTATGCTGCAGTCGGATGACTCCGTGGATAGATGACCTTTTAATGGGTGAACTGTGTGTTAAGACCTCAATATTCCTCCTATCAAGACAAACAGGCTCTCTCTCTACCCTGTTCCTATCACTGAGCTCTGAGCCCTGGTCTGGTCCACTGAGGGGATCCAGTGTCCGACCCATCACAAACCTCCTCTGGGCCAGGGAGAGGGGAATCAGGCTCAACACATACCTCTGGAACAGCACCAGTACTGCACTACCTGCCTTCGAAAGTGTGTTTAAATTCAGATCTTATCCACAAAGGTTCTGAGAGTATGAGTGATGATCTGTCCATATAATCTTATTCATTATGATAAAAAAGCAAAAATTATCCTAGATCAGCAATCTCAATCTCAGACGCTTTGTGTATACGGGCCCTGGTCTCAAGGGCCCAATGATCATTACAGTTGGCACTACCCTCTAGCAGTGTTACAGGTGAGAACTCAAGTCTAAACGTGCTTGATATCTATCTAGGGCAAGCACATGTGATGCATGACTGTAGTGTCAGAGATCCGAGTCTCCTGTTCTCTGCCAGTTAGGCCTCAGCCCCAGCCAACCACCGCCCCGGGGGGTATTCAAACACACAAACCAAATCACTAAACACATTTTTCTCCTTAAACATTGTGAAATAAAATACCTCTCCGAGCCGCACTAAAAACTATTTGCCAAACAATGTCCCTTCTTTTTTCCATTGTGAGTAGAGAGGTTTCTGGGTTTCATGGTAAGACGAGCAGAGTAAACACCCTTTCTCTGTCATCACGCTCTACTCTCAGCAGAGAAAACATGGATATCCTACTGCTCAGTCAGTCCACTCATGTCCAGGAGCTCATCTGTACTGAGAGAGAGTCAGGAGCAACCACAGGAGGCTGAGAATGGCCTGGCCTCGTTCTAGAAGCAGGTGAAGGGTAGGGAAATGCTTTCTAGATCATAGTTTTCATGAGATCTGACCAGGAAAAACTCCACACCATGGTAATAAGACAGCTCTACATGAGATTCACCATGACCTGTAGTCATGGGCTCTGTGGAAGATTAAAAAATACCAAGTCTCTGTGTGTGTGCATCTATCTTTTCTTAATTCCCCCGTCCTGTTTCTGTTGTTCCCACTTCTAGCTCTCACTGCTCCCTCTAGCCTTCATAATTACTCTTACTTTCACCTCCATCTCCCTAAAAACACACACCCTCCCTCTAATTTTGGCTTTCACTGGACCTTTTATACGGAACTGAAATACAAAACAACACATGCAACAATTTACAGTTCATATAAGGAAATCAGTCAATTTAAATAAATAAATTAGGCCCTAATCTATGGATTTCACAAGACTGGGCAGGGGCGCAGCAATGGGTGAGCCTGGGTGGGCATAGGCCCACCCATTTCGGAGGCAGGCCTACCCACTGCGGAGCCAGGTCCAGCCAATCAGAATGACTTTTTCCGCACAAAAGGCCTTTAATACAGACAGAAATACTCCTCAGTTTCATCACCTGTCCAGGTGGCAGGTCTCAGAAATACTAAGGAACAGGGATGTAAACATATTTGTGCACAACATTTGAGAGAAATAAGCTTTTGTGTGTAGGAAAACAATTCTGGAATATTTTATTTCAGCGTTTATATTTTTGTTCAGTATACTTATTTTTGATCCCACTTTCACTTTTTCCCTCCATCTCCCCACTCACTCTCTCTTTCTTTATCATTTGAGTACCAGTACAAGTCAAAAGTTTGGACACACCTACTCATTCAAGGGTTTTTCTTTATTTGACTATTTTCTACATTGTAGAATAATAGCAAATACATCAAAACTATGAAATAACACATATGGAATCAAAAAAGTGTTCAAGAAATCAAAACATATTTGAGATTCTTCAAAGTAGCCACCTTTTGCCTTGATGACAGCTTTGCACACTCTTGGCATTCTCTCAACCAGCTTCATGAGGAAGTCACCTGGAATGCATTTCAATTAAAAGGGTGTGCCTCGTTAATTTCTTCCTTCTTAATGCGTTTGATTCAATCTGTTGTGTTGTGACAAGGTAGGGGTGGTATACAGAAGACAGCCCTATTTGGTAAAATACCAATTCCATATTATGGCAAGAACAGCTCAAATAATCAAAGAGAAACAACAGTCCATCATTACTTTAAGACATGAAGGTCAGTCAATCCAGAAAATGTCAAGAACTTTTAAAAGTTTCTTCAAGTGCAGTCGCAAAAACCATCAAGCGCTATGAAGATCTGGCTCTAATGAGGATCTACACAGGGACGGAAGACCCAGAGTTACCTCTGCTGCAGAGGATAAGTTCATTAGAGTTACTAGCCTGCTTCACAGAGTTCAAGTAACAGACACATCTCAACATCAACTGTTCAGAGACTGTGTCAATCAGGCCTTCATGGTTGAATTGCTTCAAAGAAACCACTTCTAAAGGACACCAATAAGAAGAAGAGACTTGCTTGGACAAAGAAACACAAGCAACGGCCATTAGACCGGTGGAAATCTGTCCTTTGGTCTGATTAGTCCAAATTTGAGATTTTTGGTTCCAACCGCTGTGTCTTTGTGAGACGCAGAGTAGGTAAATGGATGATCTCCCCATGTGTGGTTCTCACCGTGAAGCATTGAGAGGGTGGTGTGATGGTGCTTTGATGGTAATTTATTTAGAATTCAATGCACACTTAACCAGCATGCCTACCACAGCATTCTGCAGCAATACGCCATCACATCTGGTTTGCACTTAGTGCCACAATAATTTTTTTTTCCAACAGGACAATGACCCAAAAACACCTCCAAGCTGTGTAAGGGCTATTTGACCAAGGAGAGTGATGGAGTGCTACATCAGATAACCTGGCCTCCACAATCACCTGACCTCAACCCAATTGAGATGGTTTGGGATGAGTTGGACCGCAGTCAACAAGTGCTAAGCATATGTAGGAACTCCTTCAAAACTGTTGGAAAACCATTCCAGGTGACGCTCGTTGAGAGAATGCCAAGAGTGTGCAAAGCTGTCATCAAGGCAAAGGGTGGCTACTTTGTAGAATCTCAAACATATTTTGATTTCTTTAACACTTTTTTTTATGGTTACTACATGATTCCATGAAGAATCATGTAGTAACCAACAAATTGTTAAACAAATTTCAAATAGCCACCTTTGCCTTGATGACAGCTTTGCACACTCTTGGCATTCTCTCACCTGGAATGCTATATGTTCCCACATACAGTCGTATGAAAAAGTTTGGGCACCCCTGACAATTTCCATGATTTCCATTTATAAATAATTGGGTGTTTGGATCAGCAATTTCATTTTGATCTATCAAATAACTGATGGACACAGTAATATTTCAGTAGTGAAATTAGGTTTATTGGATTAACAGAAAATGTGCAATATGCATCAAAACTAAATTAGACAGGTGCATACATTTGGGCACCCCAACAGAAAAATCACATCAATATTTAGTAGAGCCTCCTTTTGCTAAAATAACAGCCTCTAGACGCTTCCTATACCCTCTAATGAGTGTCTGAATTCTGGATGAAGGTATTTTGGACCATTCCTCCTTACAAAACATCTCCAGTTCAGTTAGGTTTGATGGTTGCCGAGCATGGACAGCCCGCTTCAAATGATCCCACAGATTCTCAATGATATTCAGGTCTGGGGACTGGGATGGCCATTCCAGAACATTGTACTTGTTCCTCTGCATAAATGCCCGGGTAGATTTTGAGCAGTGTTTTGGGTCGTTGTCTTGTTGAAGTATCCAGCCCCGGCATAACTTCAACTTTGTGACTGATTCTTCAACATTATTCCCAAGAATCTGTTGATATTGAGTGGAATCCATGCGACCCTCAACTTTAACAAGATTCCCAGTACCGGCACTGGCCACACAGCCCCATAGCATGATGGAACCCCCACCAAATTTTACTGTGGGTAGCAAGTGTTTTTCTTTTTCCGCCATGCATAACGCCCCTTGTTATGACCAAATAACTCAATCTTTGTTTCATCAGTCCACAGCACCTTATTCCAAAATGAAGCTGGCTTGTCCAAATGTGCATTTGCATACCTCAAGTGACTCTGTTTGTGGCGTGTGTGCAGAAAAGGCTTCTTCCGCATCACTCTCCCGTACAGCTTCTCCTTGTGCAAAGTGCGCTGAATTGTTGAACGATGCACAGTGACACCATCTGCAGCAAGATGATGTTGTAGGTCTTTGGAGGTGGTCTGTGGGCTGTTTTTGACCGTTCTCACCATCCTTCGCCTTTGCCTCTCCGATATTTTACTTGGCCTGCCACTTCTGGCCTTAACAAGAACTGTGCCTGTGGTCTTCCATTTCCTCACTATGTTCCACACAGTGGACACTGACAGCTTACATCTCTGCGATAGCTTTTTGTAGCCTTCCCCTAAACCATAATGTTGAACAATCTTTGTTTTCAGGTCATTTGAGAGTTGTTTTGAGGCCCCCATGTTGCCACTCTTCAGAGGAGAGTCAAAGAGAACAACAACTTGCAATTGGCCACCTTAAATACCTTTTCTCATGATTGGATGCACTTGTCTATGAAGTTCAAGGCTTAATGAGCTCACCAAACCAATTGTGTGTTCCAATTAAATCAGTAGTTACAGGTATTCAAATCAACAGAATGACAAGGGTGCCCAAATGTTTGCATAGCCTATTTTTCACATCTGATTTAATTTCATACAACTTAATATTGCTACACTAAAAATCTTATACACTAAAAATATACACCAGTACTCAGCTTTTATTAGAAAATGAATTGCATGCCACTGTGATCATTTTCTGTGACGACAGAGTAAATTATTATGCAGCCTCAGAGGGGTGCCCAAACCTTTTCATACGACTGTATACTGAGCACTTGTTGGCTGCTTTTCCTTCACATTTGGTTGAGGTTGGAACCAAAAATCTCAAATTTGGACTCCAGACCAAAGGAAAAATGTCCACCAGGCTAATGTCCATTGCTTGTGTTTCTTGGCTCAAGCAAGTCTCTTCTTCTTATTGGTGTCCTTTAGTAGTGTTTTTTTTTGCAGCAATTCGACCATGAAGGCCTGATTCACACAGTCTCCTCTGAACAGTTGATGTTGAGATGTGTCTGTTACTTGAACTCTGTGAAGTATTTATTTGCCCTGCAATCTGAGGCTGGTAACTCTAATGAACTTATCCTCTGCAGCAGAGGTATTTCTGGGTCTTCCATTGCTGTGGCGGTCCTCATGAAGCTGGTTGAGAGAATGCCATGAGTGTGCAAAGCTGTCATCAAGGCTAAGGGTAGCTACTTTGAAGAATCTCAAATATATTTTGATTTGATTAACACTTTTTGGGTTACTACATGATTCCATATGTGTTATGTCATAGTTCGATGTCTTCACTTTTATTCTACAATGTAAAAAAATAGTGCAAATAAAGAAAAACCCTTGAATGAGTAATATTCCAAACTTTTGGCCTCCAGTGTAACATGGTTCACACACACCTGTAAAGTAGTGAAGAGGAATCTCAGGTGTGTCATGGGCCCTCAGATCCTTAAAAAGTTATACAGCTGCACCATAGAGAGCATCTTGACTGGCTGCATCACCACTTGGTACGGCAAATGCATCGCCCTTGACCGCAAAGCGCCTCAGAGGGTAGTGTAGACAGCCCAGTATATCACTGGGGCCGAGCACCCTGCCATCCAGGACCACTATATCAGTCGTGTCAGAGGAAGGCCCTGGAGCATGCTTTCGGACTAACATGCTCCGAGAGAGCTTCTACCCCCAAGCCATAAGACAGCTAAATAGCCAGTGTGATAAATAGTCAATTAATGGTACCCAAACTATAAGCACAGACTATCTTGCACTGACCCTACGCACACTCACTAGACTATATATGCAAACTACATACACATACATAACACACACACACACACACACACACACACACACACACACACGCGCGCGAAGTCGGAAGTTTACATACACTTAGGTTGAAACGCATTTTTTGAACCACTCCACAGATTTCATGTTAACAAACTATAGTTTCGGCAAGTCGGTTAGGATATCTACTTTGTGCATGACAGGTAATTCTTCCAAAAATTGATTACAGACAGATTATTTCACTTACAGTATAATTCACTATATCACAATTCCAGTGGGTCAGAAGTTTAAATACACTAAGTTGACTGTGCCTTTAAACAGCTTGGAAAATTCCAGAAAATGATGTCATGGCTTTAGAAGCTTCTGATAGGCTAATTGACATAATTAGAGTTAATTGGAGGTGTACCTGTGGATGTATTTCAAGGCCTACCTTCAAACTCAGTGCCTCTTTGCTCGACATCATGGGAAAATCAAAAGAAATCAAGACCTCCGAAAAAATGTTATACACCTCCACAAGTCTGGTTCATCCTTGGGAGAAATTTCTAAACGCCTGAAGGTACCACATTCATCTGTACAAACAATAGTACGCAAGTATAAACACCATGGGACCGCGCAGCCGTCATACTGCTCAGGAAGGAGACACATTCTGTCTCCTAGAGATTAAAGTATTCCCCACATACCCAACTTATTGTGGGAAGCTTGTGGAAGGCTACCTGAAACGCTTGACCCAAGTTAAACAATTTAAAGGCAATGCTACCAAATACTAATTGAATTGAATTGTATGTAAACTTCTAACCCACTGGGAATGTGATGAAAGAAATAAAAGCTTAAATAAATCACTCTCTACTATTATTCTGACATTTCACATTCTTAAAATAAAGCGGTGATCCTAACTGACCTAAGACAGGGAATTTTTACTAGGATTTAATGTCAGGAATTGTGAAAAACTGAGTTTAAATGTATTGGCTAAGGTGTATGTAAACCTCCGACTTCAACTGTACATACTCACACACACACACACACACACACTTTTACACTGATCATTTGGGCTCCCAAGTGGCACAGTGGTCAAAGACATTGCATCTCAGTGCTAGAGGCATCACTACAGACAACCTGGTTTGAATCCAGACTGTATCACAACCGGCCGTGATTGGGAGTCCCATAGGGCGGCGCACAATTGGTCCATTGTTGTCCGAGTTTGGCCGGTGTAGGCTGTCATTGTAAATAAGAATTTGTTCTTAACGGACTTGCCTAGTTAAATAAAGGTTAAATAAATACAAATAAAATGCTGCTGCTACTGTGTTCTTTATTTTACTCATATTATTATCTCTCCTGATGCTTTGTGACTTTACCCTGGCTTCATATACATATATACACCTCAAATACCATGTAGCTCTGAACATTGATCTGGTACTGGTACTCCCTGTATATAGCTCCATTCTTGTGTATTTTATTTTATTCCTTGTGCACTATTTCATTTGTATTATTAAACTCTACATCGTGGGGAAGGGCTCGTAAGCAAGCATTTCACGGTAAAATCTACACCAGTTGTATTCTGATCTACTGGTCCTGTCGCCATGCACTAACGCTATCATTACTGGATCTACTGGTCCTGTCGCCATGCACTAATGCTATCATTACTGGATCTACTGGTCCTGTCGCCATGCACTAATGCTATCATTACTGGATCTACTGGTCCTGTCGCCATGCACTAATGCTATCATTACTGGATCTACTGGTCCTGTCGCCATGCACTAATGCTATCATTACTGGATCTACTGGTCCTATCACCACGCACTAATGCTATCATTACTGGATCTACTGGTCCTGTCGCCATGCACTAATGCTATCATTACTGGATCTACTGGTCCTGCCACCACGCACTAATGCTATCATTACTGGATCTACTGGTCCTATCACCACGCACTAATGCTATCATTACTGGATCTACTGGTCCTGCCACCACGCACTAATGCTATCATTACTGGATCTACTGGTCCTATCACCACGCACTAATGCTATCATTACTGGATCTACTGGTCCTATCACCACGCACTAATGCTATCATTACTGGATCTACTGGTCCTGTCACCATGCACTAATGCTATAATTTCTGGATCTACTGGTCCTGTCACCATGCACTAATGCTATCATTACTGGATCTACTGGTCCTGTCACCATGCACTAATGCTATAATTTCTGGATCTACTGGTCCTGTCACCATGCACTAATGCTATCATTACTGGATCTACTGGTCCTGTCACCATGCACTAATGCTATAATTTCTGGATCTACTGGTCCTGTCACCATGCACTAATGCTATCATTACTGGATCTACTGGTCCTGTCACCATGCACTAATGCTATCATTACTGGATCTACTGGTCCTGTCACCACGCACTAATGCTATCATTACTGGATCTACTGGTCCTATCACCACGCACTAATGCTATCATTACTGGATCTACTGGTCCTATCACCACGCACTAATGCTATCATTTCTGGATCTACTGGTCCTGTCACCACGCACTAATGCTATCATTACTGGATCTACTGGTCCTGTCACCATGCACTAATGCTATCATTTCTGGATCTACTGGTCCTGTCACCATGCACTAATGCTATCATTACTGGATCTACTGGTCCTGTCACCATGCACTAATGCTATAATTTCTGGATCTACTGGTCCTGTCACCATGCACTAATGCTATCATTACTGGATCTACTGGTCCTGTCACCATGCACTAATGCTATCATTACTGGATCTACTGGTCCTGTCACCACGCACTAATGCTATCATTTCTGGATCTACTGGTCCTGTCACCATGCACTAATGCTATCATTACTGGATCTACTGGTCCTGTCACCATGCACTAATGCTATCATTTCTGGATCTACTGGTCCTGTCACCATGCACTAATGCTATCATTACTGGATCTACTGGTCCTGTCACCATGCACTAATGCTATCATTACTGGATCTACTGGTCCTGTCACCATGCACTAATGCTATCATTTCTGGATCTACTGGTCCTGTCACCATGCACTAATGCTATCATTACTGGATCTACTGGTCCTGTCACCATGCACTAATGCTATCATTTCTGGATCTACTGGTCCTGTCACCATGCACTAATGCTATCATTACTGGATCTACTGGTCCTGTCACCATGCACTAACGCTATCATTACACACAATTACAGAATAACCATGGCAATACTCTGTCAAACAATGCTAATATCAGGGCGCACAATTACTGAAATAATGCCATTACCTAAATGAATACTATACAGTACAGTTAATTATTGCGACATACCATTTTAATTTAAACAAAATAAAACTTGCAAATAGTACTTCTTTGTCCACTAGAAAATAGAAGAGGCTTTGTAAAAAAAGAGACTTGATGACAGATAGGGGACTTAACAGCTTGGCAATCTGCACCAATCAAAGTATCTCTGCAAGTCACCCCCCCCCCCTCAGAGAGTTCTGGTCTGGTGCTGTTCAGTCAGTCAAATTAGTGTTCAGCAGTTCCATCCATCCTGGGGTTCATAAAGCCTCCATCTCGCCCAATCACAGGGCTGGGGCCAAACCCCTCCCCCGGCAGGCACAGCGCTGCGCGGCCAGCCCGAACAGGAAACCAGCTCCAGATGCAGTCCCTAGAGGAAGGTGAGTGTTTCAGATGGAGCTGAGCTAACCAGAACCAGGCCCAGGCCCTGAACACTCGCTGCTGCAGCGTCACAATTAACCTTTTTCTGGGCCCAGGAGCAGAGGGGGAGCAGGGAGGGGGAGACAGCGGGGGATACAGAGGGGGGGAAGGGAGAGAGCAGAGAATTTTAGGGACAGGTTGGAGAGGTTCAGAGCAGAGCAGGACAGCTTGCCATCGCTATGGCTACGAGGATGAAAAACAATTTAGAATTTGACTGAAACAGACACGCATGACAGGCTCACACAACAATTTGCATTCACAAACTCACAACAGACATACACAGCTGGAAGAGAGACAACACAAGGCATACATCTCGAGATGAAGAGAAGAGACACCGATTAAGTTCTCAGAGCTAAATTATAGTGAGCATGGTTGCTTTTTATTGATTTGTTGGAGCAGAAAAGGAAAACATAATCAACTGCAGCCACACTCCAAAGAGAGTGGCAGGGCTTTGAACATGTAAACAACACCAAAACAAAAACAGAGACACACACTGCACACTGTAACCCACAGTGACAAACATGATGAATATGATTCCAAGCTCATTCACCGGAATCTCTCTGTTTACCAGAAGACGGAAATGTTAAATTCAGTTCTGTCGGAAATGGAAAACTAAAGTTTCTCTTTGTCTCTTTTCAGGGCCATTACTCTGTCCAGTGTGGATATCAAACAGAGAGCAGAAATAAGACTATAAACACTGACTACTGGCACTGAACACACTCATACTGTAGATGAAATGAGGAAGAATGGTTGATAAACTGGTCACAGAGCTTACCTATACACAGCAGGGCTGCTTATAATATAAAACCAAGAGGGAGATAAGAGAAGCGAGCTGAGAAGGGAAATGGAATTGCATTAGTATAGCTCCAGTCATACAGTACATAGACATAACGGAAATGCACCATAGACATAAACACAGTCCCTCTGCCTCTATGCTCTGCAGCTTCTATATTCAACTCTTTCCATTGGTGCTCCTAAATATATATATATATATATATATCTCTCTCTCTCTCTCTCTCTCTCTCTCTCTCCTCCCCCCCCCATTTGACTCTCCCTCTCTCCTTCCCTGACCTCTGGGTTCAGAGGCTGTAATTTAGTGGAGACTGTGTATACAGGACAAACACAGCCCCAACGCGCCACCATGTCACCGCCGCCAGCCACACACTGGTCACTGTGGCTGCTCTCAGACCTCAGACCACCAGGCACACGACACAAACTATCACATATCAAACACACTTTGTATCACATATAAACACACACAACCCTGAAAACCCTGAATACATTTCTCTATTGCTCAATAATCCATATGTGAAAATTTTAGTTTATGTCATGAACTTCAAGTTCAATAACCTCAAGTTCTATACGTAATTAAAGTAGTTCAAATCCAAGTGTTTGGACACTGGGGGGAATTGGTGAAACTGTGTTCTGTTTTTGCCACATGGGCTGCAACACATTATGGCATAATTCACCAGATGAGAGTTACTACTCAGCCACAATCCCCTGGGCCATGTAAAACCTCCCGCACTTTTCTCACACGGACAGAGAAAGATTATGAATCACTCACACACAGATTTACACACAAATTCACACAGATAATTCTGGTACACTCCATTCTGGTAAAGCCAAGGATTACAGTCCCTAACACCCACTCCTCATTTACTCTGCTGGTTCCAGCTGAGAGAAAAACTTCATGAGGCAAATAGACATTTTCTGGACTAAGTGAAAGAGTGTGTACCGACTGATAATCAGAGCAAAACAACTCACTCTATCCTCCAGTAGCGCCACCTCCCTCCTTTTAAAATGAAAGAGTCTAGCCTCTCGTCCAAATAACTGTTCTCAAAGGGAGAAAAAGTGTAGTGTTTAAAGGGTTAAACTAGCCCATCTGATTCCAGTTTCAGTGTCTCACACATTGGGAGGGGGAGAGAGGGGAGAGGAGGGAGAGATAGAGAGGTGGGAGAGAGACAGAGAGGAGGGGAGAGAGAGAGGTGGGGAAAGAGACAGAGAGGAGGGGAGAGAGAGAGGAGGGGAGAGAGAGGAGGGAGCAGTGAATAAGTATGAGTGTGAGCAGTACAAAGGAATGGAGGTAGGGCTTTTTCACAATAAAAGTTGTGCCTTCATTCACTGTGAATCTGAATAAGTTTGAGTGTGGGGGTGTGTGTGCTCTGACCTAACAAGTGTGTTTAAGAGAAAATAAAAACATGTATGTATGGGCGGGTGTATGAGTGTGTGGCCAAGAGAGAAAGTGTGTGTGTGTGGACGCGAGATCCTTAGTTGTTGACTGTTTGTCCGTCCAGACAGTTCTATAGTGAACCAGTGGGGGACAGTATTGCACCATGCAGAGCCCTGGTCCTCAGGTCACTGCCTCAGTACGCAGATGAGCTCAATCAGTGGCTCTTTACATCACTCTAACAAGGGCAAGGAGAGGAAGTATTTATTAGACTGGTACAAAACCATTTGACTGATCGTATATTTTTTGACTATTAGCTGTGTTTTGTGTGTCGTTGCTTTGCGACTGCACATTCTGCACTGTTGACTTCAGCGGTACGTCATAGCTATGGATATTCAGTCAGTCCTAACTGCCATTGTTACATAGTTTCCAGCCAGGGTGTGGTATCTTATGTTTTGTATAAAACATTGCAAAGGCTCTAGGAGTACCTAGCATTGTCTCATTGCTTAGAATACTAGTGTTGAGACATTAGTTTCAGCACAGCTGTGTTGCTGTCAGTCCGTTAGCATGGAGGGGTAGTGGTGGGGGAGTTGCTGACACTTCAGATGTAAATGGGGAGGAGCAGTACCCCACTTACAACCCCCACAGATGTACAGGGGTCACAGAGATAACCCTGTGTTTACAATGTGTGTGTTCTTGTGTGCGTGCGCACACGTGTGTGTGTGTCTGACAGAGAACAAGAGGCCCAACATCTGCAAATGTGTTTGATGGGGAGGGCGGCTTTGCTGTGAGGTGTATAAATAAATAGTGTCCATCCCAATCCCCTCTTCACTCTGACCCCGTCTGACTTAGATTATCTGAAGCTGCATGGGTTTACCTCAACTTGCATCTCTGTCTACACACCTCTTCACAAACATACCTCCACACACCTACACTTCTCCAAACATTTACAGTCTGCCAGGGCTATACACAGGAAACAGACTTACGCAATCCTGTACTCAAACATTCAGAGTCATATCTAGCCTGCAGCACGTAACTGTGGGAGACAATTAGGGGGAGAACAAGTGAATGAACAACAATGATTCAACAAAAAGTCATACAACATGCTTTTTTACTAACTTCAACAGAAACGTATTGCTCAATGTCATCTACGGGAAAAAGTAAAAGATTGTGAAAAACAGAAAAATCCAAAAGATTCAGGATGTACTGTACTGGGCTTTGAGGAGATAAAGAGAGAGAGAGAACAGAGAGAGAGAAAAGGAGACGTCTTTGGAGAGATGTTATCTCCTTTGTGATAAGGGGGTGCGATCGCAGGTGACCGCAGCAGTGAGGTGACTGATAAAACTCATATTTATGAGTCAATTATTATTATCATGATTATTCACTGTGGGCCTGCATGCTGACAGCAGAGGTATTTGGTTTTAACAGAGAGAAAAGATGATGCCGACACACACACCCGCGCACACGCATAATGATAGCATTAATCAAGGGGCACTGCATGATAAACGAGTACAGACATATTCTTTCTGTTATTCATGCTTTTTACTGGAAAGCCACTCTTCACACAAAAGAAAGGAAAGAAGAAATGTTACGAAATAGAAACCGCGAGGGGGGGGGGGTCTCTTTTCAAAGTAAAAGTCCTGTTAAGAAAACAGTCAAGCCTCTAAAACTGCTTAGGTTAAACAGGCAAGGTCAAAATAAATTATCCTCTGACAGTGGACAAATCCACTCTAAAAATGTTGGTCATGTCTTTTGAAACTCAATCACGCTGATGATTTAAGCTTCAATACATGGAAGGCCAGAATTACAATAATTTACAAGCGTGTAAAGGCATGTTCCTCCCAAACGAGCACAGTAAACACATCGGTCACAGCATGCTGCAGTCTGTGCATAGCAGGCAGCAAAGCATCAAGAGAAAGCTCTTTCTATAGGTAATCTAAGAGCTGAGAGAGGCTTTCTGCACACACAGCACACCTCTGTCAGCGTCCCTGCTAGCGTGCTGCTAACACAGACTGGTTGGAACCACGCAGTTCCACCAAAACACTGCTGAGTCTGACCCCAGAAGGCACACACACCTTTACACAAAGGGTTGTTTTCACCATGAGCAACTCACACAGACTGCCACTTTCACAATGACAAACACACATAGGGCTCTATTTTAACAAACCTAGCGTTGGTTGTAGCGCTATAGGTTTGGGGGTGTCCGAAATATTTGTTATATTTTCACAACCAGAATTTTGGGCGCAGTAGCACGAAAGGGTTGGTTTTTGATGAATAAGCAAGTTGAAGGTATGTCGAGGCTTGTCCCCTCACTGGCCAATCAGAACCTGCTCCATGGCTATATACAGTATGTGGTTCCTTTAAGTTGTGTATTAACAGTCATGTATTGCGTTGTCATCAACTCCAATTTGAATGTTAGTCTGTTACTGCTTAGTTTGTTAAATAGCTTACAGCATCAAAATAACATAATGTAGGCCTATCCCATATTTGCTAAATACGTTGTCAATAAGCAAGATTACATTTACTAATGATAAGACCTAAAAAGACAATCAATAATTATAATCAAATTCCAATAAAACAAAACAACAACTTATTTTAAATAGGCTGTCTAAATACAGTTACAGAGGCACTATAATTGCTCCCCGTGGGCATATAATATTAGATCTTAGATAGAAGTAGACATCTAAACTTTTCATAGGAATTGAAAAAAGATCGGATATAAAGAAAAAGGTGAATGTTCACTCCTTGTTACTGTTCCCAAATACAGTGGGGAGAACAAGTATTTGATACACTGCCAATTTTGCAGGTTTTCCTACTTACAAAGCATGTAGAGGTCTGTAATATTTATCATAGGTACACTTCAACAGAAAATCACATTGTATGATTTTTAAATAATTAATTTGCATTTTATTGCATGACATAAGTATTTGATCACCTACCAACCAGTAAAAATTCCATCTCTCACAGACCTGTTAGTTTTTCTTTAAGAAGCCCTCCTGTTCTCCACTCATTACCTGTATTAACTGCACCTGTTTGAACTCGTTACCTGTATAAAAGACACCTGTCCACACACTCAATCAAACAGACTCCAACCTCTCCACAATGGCCAAGACCAGAGAGCTGTGTAAGGACATCAGGGACAAAATTGTAGACCTGCACAAGGCTGGGATGGGCTACAGGACAATAGGCAAGCAGCTTGGTGAGAAGGCAACAACTGTTGGCGCAATTATTAGAAAATGGAAGAAGTTCAAGATGACGGTCAATCTCCCTCGGTCTGGGGCACCATGCAAGATCTCACCTCGTGGGGCATCAATGATCATGAAGAAGGTGAGGGATCAGCCCAGAACTACACGGCAGGACCTGTCAATGGCCTGAAGAGAGCTGGGACCACAGTCTCAAAGAAAACCATTAGTAACACACTACGCCGTCATGGATTAAAATCCTGCAGCGCACGCAAGGTCCCCCTGCTCAAACCAGCGCATGTCCAGGCCCGTCTGAAGTTTGCCAATGACCATCTGAATGATCCAGAGGAGGAATGGGAGAAGGTCATGTGGTCTGATGAGACAAAAATAGAGCTTTTTGGTCTAAACTCCACTCGCCGTGTTTGGAGGAAGAAGAAGGATCAGTACAACCCCAAGAACACCATGGAGCATGGAGGTGGAAACATCATTCTTTGGGGATGCTTTTCTGCAAAGGGGAAAGGACGACTGCACCGTATTGAGGGGAGGATGGATGGGGCCATGTATCGCGAGATCCTGGCCAACAACCTCCTTCCCTCAGTAAGAGCATTGAAGATGGGTCATGGCTGGGTCTTCCAGCATGACAACGACCCGAAACACACAGCCAGGGCAACTAAGGAGTGGCTCCGTAAGAAGCATCTCAAGGTCCTGGAGTGGCCTAGCCAGTCTCCTGACCTGAACCCAATAGAAAATCTTTGGAGGGAGCTGAAAGTCTGTATTGCCCAGCGACAGCCCAGAAACCTGAAGGATCTAGAGAAGGTCTGTATGGAGGAGTGGGCCAAAATCCCTGCTGCAGTGTGTGCAAACCTAGTCAAAAACTACAGGAAACGTATGATCTCTGTAATTGCAAACAAAGGTTTCTGTACCAAATATTAAGTTCTGCTTTTCTGATGTATCAAATACTTATGTCATGCAATAAAATGCAAATGAATTACTTAAAAATCATACAATGTGATTTTCTGGATTTTTGTTTTAGATTCCGTCACTCACAGTTGAAGAGTACCTATGATAAAAATGACAGACTTCTACATGCTTTGTAAGTGGGAAAACCTGCAAAATCAGCAGTGTATCAAATACTTGTTCTCCCCACTGTATATATAGCTATAGCCTACCATCGCTGTTGATATGACCAGTAGTGACTTTGAGAAAGCTAAACAAACAGGCAAAAATAGCCTACAAGCGGATTCAGCATCAAGGACAGCGATAGGAATTCCCTTCATTTGACAGTCAAACAGAGGAAAGCGGAATAGGCTTTTTTATATATATATATATATATATAATAAACACAAAAAAAACCAGTATTTTTAAATAACTTGTTCCAAAACAGACTTCCTACAGTCACTGACACCTTTCATGCAATGGGCATGTTTTGCTGCTCATTATACTTTAATAACATATTGGTGATGTACATAACGCTGGAAAAATCCAGTCAGATTGGAGTTGCCCTGTGTGGTTGCCTGTTAAGCAGCTCCCATTGTTTGTGCGTTTTTCGTCAGTTTTATTTGCAACAGTTGAACTATAATAGTTCAGGATTATGGAGTGCTACTGTTTTACGAAGGTTTTAGCGGTCCTTTTTATCACTGAGGCACTTTTTATTTTTCTCAGCGCCGAACGTACACACGAGCCCTCAATTCTTTACAACCAAGCCCAGCTCCTGGATTTAGCACACGCATCGCTGCTGCACATCAGGGAAAAGTTTGATATTCCGGACGAGTTGAAAAAGCGACGCCGTGGATGCAGGGCAGGTCAGAACTGTAAGGCAAAGCTGAGTAAGTGCAACCCGGCTATACCATCTATCATTATGGGAAACGTGAGATCGCTACATAACAAGGTGGATGAGCTTGAGGGGCTGGTCCATGGGCAAAGAGAATACCGGGAAGCTAGCCTATTGTGTTTTACTGAAACATGGCTGAATGATAACATCCCCATAGAGAACGTAACTATCAGCGGTTTCAAGAACATCAGAGTGGACAGGGATAGCGCTTCTTCCGGTAAGGGTAAGGGAGGGGGGCTGGCTTTATTAGTTAACAACAGATGGTGTAAACCGAAACATATTACTCTTAAGGAACAGTTTTGTGGCCCGGACATTGAGCTGTTAGCCGTTAGCCTGAGACCCTACTATTTGCCGAGGGAATTCACGGCGGCCATTGCTGTTATCGTTTACATCCCACCATCCGTGGACGCAAACACAGCGTGTGATGTCATCCACTCTGCTATCGCGAGGTTACAGACAGCACATCCCAGTGCTTTCTTTGCCATTTCGGGAGATTTTAACCATGCATCTCTCTCTTCAATGCTGCCCACGTTCAAACAGTTTGTGAAGTGCCCAACCAGGAATAATAAAACTCTGGACTTGTTATATGCTAATGTGAAGGATGCATACAACTCCACTGCACTCCCTCCCCACGGTAGATCGGATCACAACCTTGTCCACCTCACCCCACTCTACAGACCTATGGTCCAAAAGCAGCCTGCGACCACTAGGACCATTAGGAGGCGAATGAGGCCCTAAAGGACTGCTTTGAAACAACAGACTGGATTGTGCTCTGTGAGGCTCATGGGGATGACATTGATGGACTTACTGACTGCATAACGGCCTATATCAATTTTTGTGTAGTCAACACTGTACCCACCAGGAACCCTGGGTCACCAGCAACCTGAAGGCCCTGCTGAATGAGAAGAAGATGGCCTTCAAGGAGGGGTACAAGGACAAATTGAAATGCGTCCAGAGGGAGCTGAAGTTGCGGATTGCTGAGGGGAAGAGAGTGTATAAGGAGAAGACGGAGGACAAGCTGAGGCAGAGCCAGGTGAGAGAGGTGTGGAAGGGTATGAGAGATATCACTGGCTTCAAAAAGTCAAACAGTGGGCAGACGGAGGGGACCCAGGACAGAGCCAATGAGCTGAACCAATTTTTTAACAGGTTCGATACTGGCCCTGTCCACCTCCCTTCCAGCTTCCCAGGCCACACACCCTCACGGCTGTCCCACCCCCACTTTTCTCACAACACCTCTGTTGAGACAATCAGCGAACCCCCCCACCTCCGCCCCTGCTCCCTAGGGACTAATCCTCAACACCCTCCTCCCCCACCTCCCCACCTGGGCTGGCTTTCACCACCAACCAAGTGAAGAGAGAGCTGGAGAGACTACATCAGTGGAAAGCGGCAGGCCCTGATGGCATCAGCCCAAGGGTGCTTAGGGTCTGTGCTGACCAACTGTGTGGAATACTCCAGCGACCTTTCAACCTTAGCCTGAGCCTGGAAAGGGTCCCTGTGCTGTGGAAAACATCCTGCCTCGTCCCAGTACCCAAGAAGGCGCACCCCACTGACCTAAATGACTTCAGACCTGTAGCGCTAACATCCCACATCATGAGGACCCTGGAAAAGTTAGTCCTCGCTCACCTCAGACCCCTGGTGTGTACATCACTGGACCCCCTGCAGTTCGCATATCAGCGCAACATCGCGGTGGATGATGCAATCATCTACCTTCTGCAGAGGACCTACTCTCACCTGGACAACGCTGGTTGCACTGTGAGGGTTATGTTTTTTGACTTCTCCAGTGCCTTCAACAACATTCAGCCCCTGCTACTGGGTGAGAAGATGAAGAGGATGAAAGTGGAAGCACCCTTAGTCTCCTGGGTTATGGAATACCTGACCGGTAGGCCACACAGCTCTGCAACTACAGAGCTGTGTGTCAGAACGGGCAGTGAGCAACAAAGGGGCCCCCCCAGGGAACGGTCCTGCCCTTCCTGTTCACCCTCTACACCTCGGACTTCAGATATAATTCTGCAACATGCCACCTACAGAAGTTCTTGGATGACTCCGCAATTGTAGGGTGCATCAGGGGTGGGCAGGAGGAGGAGTACAGGAGCACAATCAATGACTTTGTGTTGTGGTGTGAGCAGAACCACCTTCAGCTCAACATCAGCAAAACAAAGGAGATGGTGGTGGACTTCAGGAGAACCAAGGCCCAACTGACTGCAGTCCCTTTACAGAGGATGGATGTGGAAATAGTTGGGTCAAACAAGTTCCTGGGAGTCCATATGGACAATAGGCTGGAATGGGCTGGTAACACCGGGGCTCTGTACAAAAAGGGCCAGAGCCGACTTTACTTTCTGAGGAGGCTCCGGTCCATCAACGTGTGCAGTAAACTACTGCATACCTTCTATCAGTCTGTGCTGTGCTGGGGCGCCAACATAAAAGCTGGCGATGCTTCTCAGGTAAATAAGCTGATCAAGAAGGCTAGCTCTGTTCTGGGGATTAGCCTTGACACTCTAGAGGAGGTGGCGGAGAGACGGATCCTGGCCAAACTGCTGGCCATCATGGACAACGTCACCCACCCTCTGCATGCCATGCTTATGACGCAGAGGAGCACCTTCAGTCACAGACTGATCCCATCACGGTGTGCCAGAGAGCGCTACAGGAGGTCCTTCCTGCCGGCAGCTATTAGACTATTTAATGTCACGTTAGTTTAGCCAGATCGAAGTAGATGGGTAGTCAGGCAAAAGGGATGGAGCTCTGAGAGCTGTGTGATTGACAGCTGGCTGACACATTATCTAACATACACTGATCCTTCCAGACACACACCCTTTTCCCTAAAATTACACCAGCGCTAAGACAGAGTGTGTACATTTTTTGTCTCTCTCCCTCCCTCTTCTGTGTTTTATAGCCTGATTGGTGTCATGTGGTGATTGGTAGATATGGTTCCCCTCATTGTATTCCATAGGGATGAATCTGGTCCAGCAGTGTAAATGAGGGTTCTGGCAGAGGGAATGTGTTTACATGGGGTAGTCAGGTTGGAGACAGTGTGACAGGCTGATGGATGCACTGCGGATCGGTCTGTGTGTGAGGGTGTGTGTGTGTGTGTGTGTGTGTGTGTGTGTGTGTGTGTGTGTGTGTGTGTGTGTGTGTGTGTGTGTGTGTGAAAACACAAGTCCATGTCTGCTGACACTCGCTCTACACATACGGTGAAACAGAACAATACAAACAACACCCACATCCACTAAACCAGGAGGACAGCCTAGTCTATACAGGACAAACTTTCCCAGAGCCAACAGACAATAATAACCAGTCATGCATTTTGTAATAACCAGTCATGCAGTATTCTCTCTACCTCCGTGTGTCTCTCTCTCTCTTTTCTCCCTACCTCTCTCTCTTTCCAGCTCTCTAAACCTGTTTTTATGCATCCCTCTACCTCATCCTTCTCAGTGTGTGATTCTATTCCATCCAGACCACACTGACCCGCAGTCTCTCTCTCTCTCCTCACAGCCTGTGAAGATAAGAATTCCTATTCCAGCAATGATAACTCTGAGTAATCATAAGATATATCTACAATAAACTCAGAGTTACAATAACTCACAACTACAATAACACAGTTCTAATCAAATCAGCCAAGGCTTCACAGGAAAGCCTATGTGTGTGATTAGGAGAAGGTCTCTGGGGGCATGGATGGAGACGGTGTGTGTGTGTGTGTGTGTGTGTGGGTGTGTGTGTGTGTGTAGGGTGTTGGAAAATAGTCAGCCAGGGTAAACAGCCTAGCCCTCCCCCTCCTCTCCCTGGGGTTTAATGGATCACCTACATTTCCCAGAGTTCTCGTGTCACTCCCTGTCACCCCTCACACAACGAGAGAGAGCAGCTTCTCCATCAAGCATCCTCCTCAATAGCCAAACTCAACAGCTTTGCTGCGTTTCACACACTTCCTGACTCTTTTCTAGCAGTTGTTTTTCTGATATATTACATTGTTCTGACTTGTTTCTACTGTAAATGGATAGAAAGTACTGCTGAGGTTCAGAATATTTGCAGCTGTTTTCTAAATGCCTCTGAATTGATGTTAAATATGTATGTAGCCTTCTCTCGGAATGACTGTTTGTGATAGAACAGTGCTGTTTGTAGGAGTTCTGACATTCTGATTGTATAAATGTCAATACTCAGACTACAACCACATCTCCATACCGTGAAAAAGTATCTTCCTCCTCATCCTCCCTGGTCATCTCACTTCCTGACCAGATGGTAAACACATCACTAATGTCTCGTCCAGCCTTCAACAACACTTCAAACTTCAGCTCCTAAACAAGCCCATAAAACATCACCCTGTTATGGAAAGAACTGAGAGCTCCCTGCTCCCTTTTACTCCACTGGGAACTGGGCTGATAACCCAGACAGACCAACCTACATGGTCACATCAACATGACTCTCCTCCATCAACTTTTCCTCTATGTTTTGCTCACAAACTTTCTCCCTCTTATCTTTCAACTATTTTGTTTACTGTATCTCTACATTCCTATTTTCTTTTAATCTATCCCTTCTTCAATCACCCGTCTCCTTCAATCTGCCTCTCTAGCATCCTGCTGTATCTTACATTGGTCTGCCATACAAAAGAGCTAGACCATAGACGGACCATAACGAAAAAATAAGACTGCAGCCAAGCACCACAAGGAAGTGCCTGAGGAAAGGGCTATCTGTATCTCCACCTCTCTCTCCATCCTGGATGTCTGCTACCACTCCAGAAACAGATGGGGGAGATATTCTGGGAAACAAAAGATGGAGAGCAAAAGAGAGAGATGAAGAGATGCAAAATTCTGAAAATAAAAACAGTGATAGTATATGCAAAGCACCTAAATGGAGAGATGAAAAGTTGGTGAAAAAAGAAAACTCAGTTGGAACAGCCCTGCTGGACAGAGATGACTGGTAGAATGGATGAGTTAGCCGACTTCAGATACAGTGTGGATTCTGCACTTTGATATTTTTATATTATAATGCCATGAGCAGGATGTGGAACAGTGGTTAGAGCACCCACCAGAAGATACTGTACAATATGGTGGTGTCAAAATCTGAGTAGACCACAGAACTTGTGACTTTTACATTGTTGAAGGGCGTACATGTTCACTGTGAACTCAGTATTCAGGAGTATAACCCAAACAAGGCAGTGATTGGAAGAGAGGAGAGGAGAGGAGAGGAGAGGAGAGGAGAGGAGAGGAGAGGAGAGGAGAGGAGAGGAGAGGAGAGGAGAGGAGAGGAGAGGAGAGGAGAGGAGAGGAGAGGAGAGGGAGACCTAACCAAACCCACTCATAATTAGCGGTTTGGCGTTGGGGCTCGTTTTGGGTTACAATCATTCCTTTTGCCATTTTCATGAAAACAACACTGGTACAAACAGGCCCACATGTGTATATCTAGAACAATAGGCAGAGAGAGACGAGGCATTTGAGTTTTCCACAGATGAAAGGGAAACAAGTGAGGTTTTGCCTACATGTGTTTCCAAGTGTATTTTTCCAGTTGTATAAATGTGTTTCCAAGTGTATTTTTCCAGTTGTATAAAGTGTGGCGTAGTTTGGTTTTACACTGCAAACCATCATGGCAGGCGATGGAAAAACTCACTCAGTTTGACAGTATCTTCAACCATCTTCAACCTCTACCTATGCTCCAACCTTACCGAACCTTGTGTTATCATTGCTAAATAGTCATGAAAAGCATCATACATTCTAACTAACCAAGCTTTAGGGTTTTGTGAATTACACGTGTTAGCGATAAACATGTCCAGTGCTTTGACCATTGTTCTCAGACCTTTTTAACATTCAGATGACTGCCTTGGTTATGACCACAGAGAGATATTTACTGCTGAAGGCAACTCTGGTCTGTGTTTGGAGTTGGTATTGATCCTTCACAGAAAGAGGAGATCTGACAGTTTGTGGTTATATGGTATTAATTTACACTGCAGGACCAGATTTATATCAGCCATATCTACCAATCACCACATGACACCGATCATGCTATAAAACATAGAAAATAATGAAGGGGGAAGAGAGAGCAAGAGCGAGAGCGAGTGCGAGAGATACTCTCAAACACAAAAATATGTACACAAACTCAGTCTTAACGCTTCTGTAATTTTAGGGAAATGGGTGTGAGTATGTGTGTGTCTGGAAGGATCAGTGTATGTTGGATGATGTGTCAGCCAGCTGTCAATCACACAGCTCCCAGAGCTCCATCCCTTTTGCCTGACTACCCATCTACATCGCTCCAGCCAAACTAAAGTTTGAGAGGAGGCGCAGAGTGGGAGGGAGAAAGAAGGAGGTAGCCTATAGAAACAAATTGGGAATGAAAAGAGATATAGGAGGGAGCGATATAAGGATATTTAAGCATCTCCAGACCCTAGCAGACATCTCCCCCACCTCTGTGTCCATCTGTCGATCACACTGTGAGGGGGGGTGGGAAGGTAAAAGGGGGGCTTGCTCCCAGAAAGCTCTCCACAGAAGAGTTTTTTCACAGCAATTGATTCCAAGAACAACAAAAGTGAACCCCCCCACCCCTGTCATCCACATATTTCCTCACAAATACAAAGACCAGCTTCAGTTGAAAGAAAACTGAGTTAAAAAACAGATAAAGCCGACGTTGTCAAAACACATGATGTTGGACAGGACTGGAGTTTTGGAGATCTGTATACTGCGGTTGCTCAAATCAAACCCGGTACGTTCTGCCAACCAACCGGCGCTAAGGACTACTGGATGCTGAGAGAATAGCATTACATCCCGTTGCCATAGCATGGGTCTTTTGCCATGATTCAATCTGACAGGAAACATATCTCTTCTCAGGGCAAAGTTCCTCCAAGACATGGTTGACAAGGACCACACGGTTCCTTTAATTAAAACATTGTAGAAGAGCAGAAAGGTCAAAGAGTGGGCTCAGGTTATGGCTAACATGAGTATGTTGTTTCCTAAACCCTGTCAGAGGTGATTCACCTGTGTGACTAGTGTAACACATAACATCACCCTGTTACAGACAGATAAACGCCAAACCCACTATACTAAACTTCACCTGGACCTATTATTTTGGGTTTCACAGGCTAACATTGCATCAGAGCACCTGGGAATTGTTGGTAATTAATGACAGGGAATAAGGGTGGCAGGATTCTGTCTCTGATTGACATTTAGCATAGAGCCTGGGGTCACTGACCGGGGAAGTCCAGATCCATTTGGTTGAGTGCATGCCTGAGGCGAGAGAGGGCGGTCTACAGGGTGGGCATGAGTAAGCACTAAGCACTGGAATGGAGGGAGAGGGGGTGACGCGGAATTGGGGCAGGCCTGGAGGGGCCAGGGGTCTTAGCTGGGTATAACTACAGGGTGTTATCATCCCATTCACCCCTGTGTCCACAAAGAGGGAGTCTGTGCCCCATCCAGGGAACTTTGGGCAGTAGGGGGCGCTACCAGTCTGCTGTCTGCCAATTCAAACTGCCCAGGAACCTACAGGCCAACAGGGCCCTACCCATGGTGCCCAGATCAGCTCTGAGCTTCCCATAAGGGACTGACAAGTCCACTGTCCACCCACACACAGACTGGTCATTCATCATCACACTCACACATACCAGTCAGTCAGGTTTCCATCTGTATGCTGGGGTTAACCCTTTACAGCCCAATCATCCATTATAGCCCCTCAAATGGATTAATACGCTCATGTTTAACTCTTCAATCAGATACGCCCTTCATCCTCAGTTGTTCAATCACCATGAAAACTTAAATCTACTCTCATGATCCTCCACAGAGGACACACACACACACACACACCCCTCTGGCATGTGACCTCTGCTGGCCTGTGCTCAGCAGGTAGTGACAAATGAGCTGATAGCTAATCTCTGCTGAGGTTGAGCTGGTAGAAGGCAGAGGATTTCGACACACACCATCTCCAATTGTTCTGAAATCGTTTCTGTAGTTAGAAACAGATAAGATTAGCATTCCTGAAACATTATTTTGTTGAAAGATTATTTGAATTCAAATTGGCCATTCAATTTATAGGATTCATATAATATTAAATAAATGAATAAATAAATAAATAAATAAATAAATATATATATATATATATATATATATATATATATATATATATATATATATATATATATATATATATATATATATATAGTACCCAATATGCGATTTGGACCAAACTTCTTCTTAACAATGATGAATCCAAATAAATGGTCAAAAGCCACTTACAGACCTCAACGTTGGGTAGAAAACCCAAATATTTTGCTCATTATGAAAATAAATTGTGTGGTCATCCTCACAAGTCAAGCCAGTCCTCCAGGAAAGCAGTTTGTCCTTTTCTTAGAAACCTAATGCTTCAACACAACTCTTCAGAGAGGGCTGTCCATATGGTACAATTCTCATACTTCCTACAAGCCCAAAGATGTGATGGAGAAATGGGCTAGTGCCTAAAATGTTGTGACAACCCTAATAAAATAATACAATTCTAAACCATTACATAGCAGTTTTTCAATAACATGATTCGAAAAAACATCTCTATATGTTGTTTGATTAATGACATTTAATCAAACAACAAATCAAATGAGAGGCTGATCTTGCTCAGTTGGAAGATTTGGCACACGCTGCATTTTGCATAGAGCACATTTTTAGAGACAGGCAGGACCTTTTGCAGAAAGTACAGATTGGCTCATCCGATATCGTTTCCCAAAACCAATCTTATGGATTTCTGCGAGGATTAAGACCTACTTTAGAAAGGCAAACACATGCCATTCCGGTGCACATCCAAGTACTATCCACCCTCAGGTTTTTGGCATAGGCAATATTCAGTGGGAGTTGCCGATCGGCAATGTTTTGGATGCAATCATCAGCAAAACAAACAGTTATATCCAATTTCCATACACCATCACACAACAGGTTGAAGTCAAGAGGGGTTTCTTTGCCATCAATGGGTTCCCAAATACGAACAAAGCAATAGGCTGTACCCACGTCACCATAAAAGCACATCCCAAAACCAGTTCAACTATATGAACAGAAAATACTTCCATGCTCTTAATGTACAGGTGATAGGAGTTGTGATGCACAAAAGACGCTGCTGAATGTAGTGGCAAGGTGGAACACATGGCTTTTCATTCTGCAGAACAGCAATGTTGGCCTATATGTATACAGGAGGGAGCTGTTGGGGATGTACGGCTTATTGGTGAGTGTTGCCTACTCTTTCGAAATATATTTGCCATTGTTAAAGCAACTTGAATTAACCTAAAAGGTCCTCTCTTTTTTTACTGGTCAAGCCACAACTGAGCTAGCCAGATAAAACATTTTGGTTGTACTTTGGTTGTACTCAACCTTTTTTTGAGCCATTGTTAAGAAGTGGTTTGGTCCAAATCAGATGTTGGGTATTATATTTAATGAATATTATATGAATTATATACATTTATTTGGGTGCAATCAATTAGCTTGATTTCTCAGAGTTCAAATTGACTTTGAACAAAATAATGTGGAAGGAATTTTTATCCTATCCGTTTCTAACTACAGAAACCATTTCAGAACAATCTGAGATGGTGAGTGTTATGGCTTGCGGACATGAAATGGAACGACCCTGAAGCCATGGGACACGGCAGGAACCACAGCCACTGTAACAGCCTGAGTGCAAGCCCATAAAACCATAAAAACACACATTATTGAGATTCCGCTGCTTTTTCGAAAACGAACACATTCTGACCCAGAAACCAATGTGTTGGGCCATTGGTTTCCAATGTGTTGGGCCACATGATGACTTTATCAACTTTGATACTCTGATTGCTTCTATCTGTTAGAGACGATCCAATCACTGATGATATTGTTTTGCACGACGTTCCTCATTTTAAAGTAACAAACTATTTCTAGGATGGAAGTTTCAGTCTGAATGTATGTAACGATCGAAAAAGCAGCGGAATTCAATTCAGGGTGAGTTGTCAGGCAAGTAGATCTTCAATCAAAATACTTCTTCATTCTACAGACAAAAACGTACATCATGAAGTATCATTACAGGGATACTAGGCTAACCAGTCAAGGTAGGATTAGGAAAGCTGTGAGTCCAGCTAGCCAGGCACCTATCCTCCTCAGAGCAGAGTAGTAATGGCCCGTGCTATCGGGATCCTTGGGACATCCTTACCCCATTCAAGTTGACCTTCAAAATGGTTAAGGTAGGGGTTAAAGGGGAATGGAAACACTTAAGGAAGTAAAGATAAACATGTGCATTTAACATAGAAACATCTCTATTTGTATATTTTTAAATTGAAAAACGTTTATTAGAGGTATGGGATGCGCCATCTTGAATTGCCATAGTATCGACAGACGCCAATAAGTAATTGGCAGGTTTGAGCAAATTGTGAGTTTTGGTGCAGGGACTGAAAGTGAATGCTGCTACCGGGAGGCGCCTCGCCGCCACTGGACCTGGAAGGTTTCTCACAACTTTGACAGCTTTGTCACAGAGACAGCTTGGTAACTAAAAAAAAAAAAAAAAAGTATATATATACACTTTATATCAGCTTTATATTTTTTAAATACTCTCTCTGGTGTCAAGTATAGACAGGAGCTGGAGAAACTGGACAATATGCTGCTGAGGCTGCAGACAAGTCTAAGGGACAATCACAGTCTAGTTGAGCCTAAATGAACTTCAATGTACTGGAGGACTACTCTAGAAATTGTTGGCATTGTTACAGGAAAGACAAAAAGGAGGATATGACGTGGTTTGTTTGTGTTGCACAAGAAAGAAAGAGAAAGCAGTTATGCATCATACAGGACCGAAACTGTGTTAGGTTGTGGTACTCCAGGGCGTGTGACTTATTGCAGACATAGGCACTAGTAAAGGGACTCCTAGTCATCACCCAGTAGCTCAGATTGCATCCCTTGCATTATTTTAATTTGTTCCCATTCTGAATTTGTGTATTAGGCAATAGGCCTAGTGGAATGTACAATTGAAGTCGGAAGTTTACATACACCTTAGCCAAATACATTTGAACTCAGTTTTTAACAATTCTTGACAATTAATCCTAGTAAAAAATCCCTGTTTTAGGTCAGATAGGATCACCACTTTATTTTAAGAATGTGAAATGTCAGAATAATAGTAGAGAATGATTTATTTCACATTCCCAGTGGGTCAGAAGTTTACATACACTCAATTGGTATTTGGTAGCATTGCCTTTAAATTGTTTAACTTGGGTCAAACGTTTCAGGTAGCCTCCCACTAGCTTCCCACAATAAGTTGGGTGAATTTTCGCCCATTCCTCCTGACAGAACTGGTGTAACTGAGTCAGGTTTGTAGGCCTCCTTGTTCGCACATGCCTTTTCAGTTCTGCCCACAGATTTTCTATAGGATTAAGGTCAGGGCTTTGTGATGGCCACTCCAATACCTTGACAATGTTGTCCTTAAGCCATTTTGCCACAACTTTGGAAGAATGCTTGGGGTCATTGTCCATTTGGAAGACCCATTTGCGACCAAGCTTTATCTTCCTGACTGATGTCTTGAGATGTTGCTTCAATATATCCACATAATTTTCCTTCCTCATGATGCCATCTATTTTGTGAAGTGCAGCAGTCCTTCCTGCAGCAAAGCACCCCCACAACATGATGCTGCAACCCCCGTGCTTCACGGTTGGGATGGTGTTCTTCAGCTTGCAAGCCTCCCCCTTTTTCCTCCAAACATAACGATGGTCATTATGGCCAAACAGTTCTATTATTGTTTCATCAGACCAGAGGACATGTCTCCAAAAAGTAAACATTCACAGTGCAGGGTGGGAAAAGTATGTGAACCCTTGGATTTAATAAATGGTTGACCCTCCTTTGGCAGCAATAACCTTAATCAAAGGTTTTCTATAGTTGCGGATCAGACCTGCACAACAGCCAGGAGGAATTTTGGACCGTTCCTCTTTACAAAATTGTTTCTGTTCAGCAATATTCTTGGGATGTCTGGTGTGAACTGCTCTTAAGGTCATGCCACAGCATCTCAATTGGGTTGAGGTCAGTATTTTCTTCTGTTGAAACCATTCTGTTGTTGATTTACTTCTGTGTTTTGTGTGGTTGTCCTTTACAGGATGAGGTTTTGATGTTGGTATGCTGTGGTTTTTTTTCTCCACACATAGTGTTGTGTGTTCCTTCCAAACAACTCAACTTTAGTTTCATCTGTCCACAGAATATTTTGCCAGTAGCGATGTAAAACATCCAGGTGCTCTTTTGCGAACTTCAGACGTGCAGCAATGTTTTTTTTGGACAGCAGTGGCTTCTTCTGTGGTATCCTCTCATGAACACCATTCTTGTTAAGTGTTTTACGTATCGTAGACTCGTCAACAGAGATGTCAGCATGGTCCAGAGATTTATATAAGCCTTTAGCTGACACTCTAGGATTCTTCTTAACCTCATTGAGCATTCTGCACTGTTCTCTTGCAGTCATCTTTGCAGGGCTGCCACTCCTAGGGAGTCTTACCGTGGACTGATGAACATCAAGGCTTTTAGAGATACTTTTGTAACTTTCCAGCTTTATGCAAATCAACTATTCTTAATCTTGGGTCTTCTGAGATCTCTTTTGTTCGAGGCATGGTTCACATCAGGAAATTCTTCTTGTGAATAGCAAACTCAAATTTTGTGAATGTTTTTTTTTATAGGGCAGGGCAACTAACCAACATCTCCAATTTTGTCTCATTGTTTGGACTCCAGGTTAGCCGACTCCTGATTCCAACTAGCTTTTGGAGAAGTCATTAGCCTAGGGGTTCTCCTACTTTTTCCAACCTACACTGTGAATGTTTAAATGATGTATTCAATAAAGACAAGAAAAATACTAGTTTAAGTACACTGTGTTTGTCTATTGTTGTGACTTAGATGAAGATCAGATCAAATTTTATGACCAATTTATGCAGAAACCCAGGTAATTCCAAAGGGTTCACATCATTTTTCTTGCCACTGTATATGATTTGACAACAGCAGAATTAGCTAATTAATGCACGCAAAGGTCATGGTCTTTGAGCCATTTTTGTGAAATCCTGGCAGTAATGCAACAATGCCAATATGGCGAGTTAGTTACAGTTAGCTGGTGTTCTAAAGCCTAGGGTTTCTATTCCCCTTTAAGGTTGGGGAAAGGTAAGGGTTATGGTTAGGGTAGGGGTAGGGGTTAAGGTAAGGGTTAGGTTTTAGGGTAGGGATGTCAAAAGGATCCCGGATAGCATTGACCGTTGAGTGGTAATGAACAGGAAGTAACATGGGTTAACATTGAGCTCTGACCGAAGAGTCCATCAGTCAGTTAAAAAAGTCCTTCTCTATAAACAGGCCTCTCTCTCCCTATTAAACACATAGTACATTAGTCTGGTGTCTAGGCTGGGGCTGGGGCCGTGCAGTGGCGGTACTGTCAGGCCTGCTGTATGTATGTATGTAAACACAGCCGTCCCAGACCATCCTCGACTGTCTCAGGGTCCAGGGCAGGGGGGGAGAGAGAGGGGGTTATTCCTGGCTTTCCTGACAGGGACAGGGAGTAAACTCCATCAGTGCTCTGCTCTCACTGCCAGCCGGCCGGCCGTCCGGGCCCACTGTAATCCCCCCCCCCCCCCCCGACTAAACACAGGAAGGAAGAGACGGGTAAATAACTCACTTCTCTGATAAACCACGCAATTATCTTTAAAAACATTTCTTCCTCTAAGTCAGTTGAATGGTTGAATGGGTTGGTTTGACTCATACTACAACAGTGTCGAGGACTGGGGTATGTTGTCCATGTTGGTGTGTAGCATGTTTGTAGATAGCGTAACACAGATATGATCAGAACATGACATGTACTGAACAATGAAAGAGAGTCTAGGAGGGGGAGATGGAGAGAGGAAAAGAGATTAAGAGAGAGTGGAACAGACAGAGTAAAGTTGGATAGAGAGGGAGGGAGGTCTATTGAGACTGAGTAAATGAAGTAAGACAGAGAGTCCCTGTCATAGCGCTAGAGAGACTGAGGGACTCCCAGCCCCCTGCTGCTCCACTGGGCTTACTGGCCGCTCTCTTCCCCTGGGGCTGAGGGGGTGTCTGGGGGATGGATGGGGGGAACGGTCAGTCCAGGTCAGCTCAGATATGAGGCTGTAAAGCGGTGGGGAGTCTGAGGGGTCAGCGTCGATGGACTCCTGGATGTCTCAGACCAGCATGTCACACAGTCATTCACACTCATTTGTTACAGTCTCCAGGCCCCTACAACATTATGATGCCTTGTGTGGGTAGGCAGAGGGCAGCAGTAGCAGACAGCCCAGAGAGGGAATGACTGTCTGGGCTGGCTGGCTGGGGGATAGGCTCCATACCCCTGGGGTAAAGACAATTACAGGCTTAAAGCCCCTCTGTCTGTGGCATGCAGGTCAGATAAGAGACAAGGTACAGAGAGGACCCGGCCAATATTGCAATTTTGTACACAGAGAGAAAACGCACATTGATTTTGCTAAAGCATTTCTAGCAACTCTCTGACACTCTGGAGGGCATATCATGGCTGTAGGTTTGAGCCTGTACAGGAGAGGTCAGGGGTTAAGGTTCAGGGGTTAGAGGTCAGATGTCTTGAAGAGGGGGCAGACAAGACTAACTGGAGGCTGATGAGGCGCGTGGGTCACTAGGCTCCAGTTTGCAGGTTAACGATAGATAGATAGATAGATAGATAGATAGATAGATAGATAGATAGATAGATAGATAGATAGATAGATAGATAGATAGATAGATAGATAGATAGATAGATAGATAGATAGATAGATAGATAGATAGATAGATAGATAGATAGATAGATAGATAGATAGATAGATAGATAGATAGATAGATAGATAGATAGATAGATAGATAGATAGATAGATAGATAGATAGATAGATAGATAGATAGATAGATAGATAGATAGATAGATAGATAGATAGATAGATAGATAGATAGATAGATAGATAGATAGATAGATACTTTATTGACAATACCTCAGAGCTCAGACAGACAGATACATACAGATAACCTACAAACAACATATACACTTCCAGACAAACAGTCTGACAGAGAGACTGGCATACATATACATTCATGGCACATTAGTACAATAGAAAAGCCATAAAAATAGAAACACACATTCAAACATTGTAAACAGTGTCAGATAGCCAGAAATAGCAACCCACAGACAATCAGATGGGGATATGGAGTCTGGCTGGTTGTTCTAGTAATGTGTGACCCAGCGGCAGGGGGACAGAGCAAAAGCTTTGTTTCTGAGCAGTAATAACTGGCAGTTGGAATGTTATGAGAGGCAGGCCGGGCTAATCTCAGCAGAGATAGAGAAACAGGCTTTGGTGGAGAGGTTAGCTCTGCTCTCCTATTGCTAACACATTTACAACCGACTCTTAATGAACAACAGACACCACACCATGACATGACTGTCGCGATCTCTTTCATATCATCATCATCATTCAATTAAGTAGTCCTACTCCCTGTTCCTTCAGTTTATTACACACTCAGTCTTTCAGAGAGATTGTATCCCTCACTAACTGGCTCAGCCACTAGCTTGTCTATGGGAGGAATGTAGTACATGTATGGTTTGGGAGTAGCTCTGTCTGGGCCGTTGGTGTAGAAGTAGCTGGTGTGATGTTGAGGCTCTCCCTGCTGCCCTCCGCTCGTCTAGCACTAGTCCCAGGCTGCACACAGGCCATGTGATTGTGGGCTGGGTACAACCCAAACGTGCTCAATCTGCCCCATTCAGACCAACACTCCTCCATTCCAGGGCCCCTGGGTCCACAGCATGGCACATATACGGGGGCAGACGCAGGGGCAGCAATGGTAGGTAAGGTGGCGGTGCCCCCAACCTTGAGGTAAAGCACTACTCAGAGGTAACTACTGTACCTGAACTACCCTTTCATTACACTGTAAACACCCTGAACTAACACCAACTATCACACTGACCACATCTAGCTAGATCACTGGCCAATCAGCATGTCAGCCTACACAACCACATGTATATCACTACAACCACATCCTTATCACAAAAATAAAAAACTATAACCACTCCAATATTCTGTAACTACCTTCTAACATGAGGGAAAAAGTACCTACATGCGTTTTAAAGTAGTAAATACCCTGTTTGGTGGTTTGTAGTCAGATATTGTTTCACTGTTAACCATTGAATGAATGGGTGGTCAGAGGTTAAAGGTGTCGACCTTATCACAGTAAGGCCTGACCTGACCTCACAGGACCTCCACTCTCATGGATACAGTCTGTTCCCATGGCCTAACTAACCTTATACCACCACCAGGGTCTGGCACTGTGTCCATCAGCACTGTGTACCCAGCTTTGCCCACTGCTCCCCTCACACACTCAGAAAGGGTAAAAAGGGCAACCGCCACACCAGCCAGAGTAAAGAGCCATTTCATCCAGCCATGTAGTTTCCAATGTAATTACCCTTCTCTGTGTCCACCATGTAGCCAGAGCCCAAACATTGTGGTGAGATGAACTCAACAGAGAGAGGGAGAGGAGCACACAGAAACTAATTTCACTTAATACCTCAATAAAACTGGGGCTCACATTACGGGTCTGTTTGATTGCAATCATCAACTCTCACAACGAGTCAAGCTGCAAGGAGATCTGAATTCCAGACCTGGGTTAAAATACATGTGCATTTGAGTATCTGGTATTTAAAATACTTTTTGTTGTGTACTGTATATGAGTATTTTCAAATACACATACCAAAACAAGTACTTTCATTTGAAAGTAGTTGCATATTATAATTTATTCAAAAAGCCAGACTATGGTTTGCAACTCCAGATGGGGACAAAGATGGTACCTTTTGGAGAAATGTCCTCTGGTCTGATGAAACAAAAATAGAACTGTTTGGCCATAATGACCATCATTATGTTTGGAGGAAAAAGGGGGAGGCTTGCAAGCCGGGGGTGGCAGCATCATGTTGTGGGGGTGCTTTGCTGCAGGAGGGACTGGTGCACTTCACAAAATAGATGGCATCATGAGGAAGGAAAAATATGTGGATATATTGAAGCAACATCTCAAGACATCAGTCAGGAAGTTAAAGGTCTTCCAAATGGACAATGACCCCAAACATCCTTCCAAAGTTGTGGCAAAATGGCTTAAGGACAACAAAGTCAAGGTATTGGAGTGGCCATCACAGAACTGAAAAAGCGTGTGCGAGCAAGGAGGCCTACAAATCTGACTCAGTTACACCAGTTCTTTCAGGAGGAATGGGCCAAAATTCACCCAACGTATTGTGGGAGCTTGTGGAAGGCTACCTGAAACGTTTGACCCAAGTTAAACAATTTAAAGGCAATGCTACCAAATACTAATTGAGTGTATGTAAACTTCTGACCCACTGGGAATGTGATGAAATAAATAAAAGCTTAAATAAATCACTCTCTACTATTATTCTGACATTTTACATTCTTAAAATAAAGTGGTGATCCTAACGGACCTAAGACAGGGAATTTTTACTAGGATTAAATGTCAGGAATGGTGAAAAACTGAGTTGAAATGTATTTGGCTAAGGTGTATATACACTTCCTACTGTGTGTATGTATGTGTATATGTATGTGTATATATATATGAAAAGTAGTTGCATATTTTAATTTATTCAAATACTATTTTCAAATACCTGGGTTAATTGCATGGGAGTGTATTTGAGTCAGTGTATTTGATATACAATTTGGCAGACTATTTGGTTATTTACAAATATATACAGTCATGGTCATAAATTTTGAGAATAACAAGTATTGGTCTCCACAAAGTTTGCTGCTTCAGTGTTTTTAGATCTTTATGTCAGTAGTTACTATGGTACACTGAAGTATAATTACAAGTATTCCATAAGTGTCAAAGGCTTTCATTGACAATGACATTCAGTTTATGCAAAGAGTCAATATTTGCAGTGTTGACCCTTCTTTTCAAGACCTCTGCAATCCGCCCTGGCATGCTGTCAATTAACTTCTGGGCCACATCCTGACTGATGGCAGGCCATTCTTGCATAATCAATGCTTGGAGTTTGTCAGAAGTAGTGGGTTTTTGTTTGTCCACCCGCCTCTTGAGGATTGACCACAAGTTCTCAATGGGATTAAGGTCTGGGGAGTTTCCTGGCTATGGACCCAAAATGTCGATGTTTTGTTCCCCGAGCCACTTAGTTATCACTTTTGCCTTATGGCAAGGTGATCCATCATGCTGGAAAAGGCATTGGTCGTCACCAAACTGTTCTTGGATGGTTGTGAGAAGTTGCTCTCAGAGGATGTGTTGGTACCATTCTTTATTCATGGCTGTGTTCTTAGGCAAAATTGTGAGTGAGCCCACTCCCTTGGCTGAGAAGCAACCCCACACATGAATGGTCTCAGGATGCTTTACTGTTGGCATGACACAGGACTGATGGTGGCGCTCACCTTGTCTTCTCCGGACAATCGGAAAGGGGATTCATCAGAGAAAATGACTCTACCCCAGTCCTCAGCAGTCCAATCCCTGTACCTTTTGCAGAATATCAGTCTGTCCCTGATGTTTTCCCTGGAGAGAAGTGGCTTCTTTGCTGCCGTTCTTGACACCAGGCCATCCTCCAAAAGCCATACTCCATCCTCTGCACTGGTGGTGCCCCGATCCCGCAGCTGAATCAACTTTAGGAGACGGTCCTGGTGCTTGCTGGACTTTCTTGGGCGCCCTGACGCCTTCTTTACAACAATTGAACATCTCTCCTTGAAGTTCTTGATGATCCGATAAATGGTTGATTTAGGTGCAATCTTACTAGCAGCAATATCCTTGCCTGTGAAGCCCTTTTTGTGCAAAGCAATGATGACGGCACGTGTTTCCTTGCAGGTAACCATGGTTGACAGAGGAAGAACAATGATTTCAAGCACCACCCTCCTTTTAAAGCTTCCAGTCTGTTATTCTGACTCAATCAGCATGACAGAGTGATCTCCAGCCTTGTCCTCATCAACACTCTCACCTGTGTTAACGAGACAATCACTGACATGATGGCAGCTGGTCCTTTTGTGGCAGGGCTGAAATGCAGTGGAAATGTTTTTTGGGGATTAAGTTCATTTTCATGGCAAAGAGGGACTTTGCAATTAATTGCAATTCATCTGATCACTCTTCATGACATTCTGGAGTATATGCAAATTGCCATCATCAACACTGAGGCAGCAAACTTTGTGGAGACCAATATCTCAAAACTTTTGACCTCGACTGTATATACACACACAGTATGTGAAAGTAATTGAGATATTTGAAATCTTATTTGAACCCAGGTCTGTTGATTTCCCAAGAATGTGTTTTGAATGGGGTCCCAAACTTAAACAAACAAAAACAATACACAGTTGAGATAAGATGGTTATCACTGGGCCTACCTGGTATCTATTTTTACCTGAGGACACATTTTCCACTTTCTTCTATAAAAGCCTGCTGACTACTATGATACTGAAGCTGAAAGGCAGAGTGGACTGTGAGAACTACCAAGGTCAGAAGGGTACAGGACAGACAGAGAGTAATATGGATTGATGTGGACTAACATGGTACGAAGGATACTGGTACCAAATAAGCTGATTCATCTTCCTCCCAGGAGCTCAGCTAAGATTTACAAGGTTGTTTTCAAATTCCACTTTGGCATGGGACGCTGGCTGACGCAGGCCTGTTTTGCTTTCCCGAGATTTACTTTGATAAGTTCCTAAATACTGTGCTGTCCTGCTGATGGCTTTACAGCTTCAGGAATATAAAGAGACTATGAAAACAGAGAGGTAAGAGGAGGAGGAGGAAATGGCTTTGGAATAGAGTAGTATTAGTTAGATTAGAAGACTCTAGAATATGGCGCCTTACCACTCTGTCTCCACTCAGAGTGAGAGAGATTCTAAACTGTCAGGAGACCACTGCTATAGGTCGGATGTGTGATGAGACAAACTTCTGCTCTTTAACGTACTCTTTCTCTTGTCCTTCCCTCTGTCCCCTTCTCCAATAACCTCTGACCCTGCCATGGTCTGACACACGTGCACATTCGCCCCAGTAAACTGCTTTCTTTTCTCCCGTTCGCCATAACAACTCTAAACAACACATTGACTGGAAAGCAGACTATTCCCCCCAGAAGTTAACACAGGATCTGCACAACTGGCTGTGTTTATAAACCACAGTAGAGAGAGTCACAGTTAGTTTTTCCTCTCTCTGACAGAAAGTTTACCACACCAGTGTCACCCCCCAGGAAGGCATCCCAGCGGGGCAGGGTGGGGTGGCGGAGTGTGTGTGTGGTATACCTGCAGGAGGAGCCTCTCGAAAGCAAGGCAGGCGTCCCAGCGGGGCAGTGTAGGGTGACGGAGGGTATGGGCGGTGGCCAGGCCCAGCTGTATTACCCCACAGTGACTCTCTAGAGCCCCCCAGTTGCTTTTAAACAGCTGCACGTAGGAACACAGCTGCTCCGGGGTCACACGGCCTGAGAGAGGGAGAGACAACAGATGTCAGCGGAAATTATATTAAATTAATGTAATTTAGAAAAATTTATAGAAATTATCTATTCAATGTCCTTTAATTAACCAGTCTATCATGCAACCGATAACATAGTATTGTATGGTTCAGTGCATACACACTAGCATACTCATACCCGTCTGCCTGTTGGGGTAGAGTCAGCTCAGGCATACAGAGAGCGTGTGAGTGATACCATAGCAGACCATAATAATATCTCAGAGAGCCCGACTCCACAGGCAGAGGAGAGAGAAGAGAAGAGAAGCTTGGAGGAGACAGGCTGTGAGAACCTTAGCCATAATCATGTATTGGGCATACTTTATATTCTGTGAAAGGGTGTATCCGTAAGTGTTATTGTCAAAGTGTGAGGGTCTATGTTGTATATGAGTCATAGTGTGTATTGGAATGTGTGAAGCTGGGTTTAAGACCCTCCCTCCACTAAGGATGATTCACAGAGACACAGGAAGAAGGGAGGGGGCCTGGAGGTACAGGCAAGGGAGACGGACAGAGGGACGGAGTCACATTAACTCCCCATAAACCACACTTCTTCATGTTGATGTTCAGATGATTCAAAAGTATAACTTTTTGGACGACATGGGTCCCATTATGCCTGGCGAAAACCAAACACTGCATTCCATAGTAAGAACAGTCAAGCATGGTGGTGGTGGTAGTGTGATGGTTTTGGGATGCTTTGCTGCCTCACGACCTGGACAACTTGCCTTAATAGAAGGAACCATGAATTTTGCTCTGTATCAGAGAATTCTACAGGAGAATGTCAGGCCATCTGTCTGTAAGTTGAAGCATGCTGGGTCATGCAGCAAGACAATGATCTCAAACACACAATCGAGTATACATGAAAATGGAATGGGCTAGTCAAAGTCCAGACCTAATCCCAATTGAGATGTTGTTGCAGGACTTGAAACGAGCAGTTCGTTCTTGAAAAACCACACATTTCTATTTTGTATTTTTTTATTTAACCTTTATTTAACTAGGCAATGTCGCTGAGTTAAAGCAGGTCTGCATGCAAGAGTGGGACACAATTCCTCCACAGCGATGTGAGAGACTGATCAACAACTACAGGAAGCATTTGGTTGCAGTCATTGCAGCTAAAGGTGGCACAACCAGTTATTGAGTGTAAGGGGGCATTTACTTTTTCACATAACTTTGTTAAATAAATAAATAAAATAAGTATACATTTTTTGGGTTATTTGTAAACTATTTGTAAAATTTTTTGGGTTATTTCCCTTTATCTAATATTAGGTTTTGGCTGAAGATCTGATAACATTCAGTATAAAAAAACATTTGAGAAAACATTTGAGAAAATCAGAAAGAGGGCAAATACTTTTTCACGGCACTGTATATACTGTGTGTGTGTACTATTGATAAGAGTCTCTGTGAGGCTGTCTAAGAGTCTGACTAATACGTGTGAAACAGAGGTTGTCTCTGATTATTTGCAGAGCTGGCAGAGTGAAGCTGGGTTCCTCATACTGTTTAAGACCCTCCCTCCTCTAAGGATGATTCACAGAGACACAGGAAGAAAGGAGGGGGGGGGGGCAGCCTGGAGGTAGAGGCAAGGGAGACGGACAGGGAGAAGGAGCGACCCCAGGACTGGGGGCGAGAGGAGAGGGGTACACATTAACTCCCCATAAACCCCACTTCTTCTTCTTGTTGATGTTAAGAACCAGGAACAGATGTGGGACTATTTCCTGTTGGAATACACGGCCAATGTTTTCTTTAGTGGGGCCAAACACATGACTAGAGGAGAAACAGACAGGCGGAATGAAAAGTGGGGCACAACGTTCCAGAATACAAAATATAAAAGTATGGAGTCATGTCAAGTACAGACCTAACGACTTCAATTTAACAACTTTGTTTTTAATGCTGGATTATAAAAGGTGTTGAGTTTTCATCAAGAGCGGTTAGACGGGCAGCATTAACCTAACAACAAAGGACTCCTATTCCCAGAAAGCATTGTCTGGTGCTGAGTAAAGTTCACAGTGTGCAAGACTGCTGAAACTCAGCCTGTTAAGTAAGGTGGTCTTCTCACTGTCTTAAACCAACCTGTTTGCTCTCTGTGTGGCACCAATGGGCAGAATGGAAGATATCAGGTTACCTTTCCAGCATTAAAACATAATACTATTGAGGAATGAAAACGCTTCCAGGAATATCCAGACAGTGAAAAGCCCTATTGTGAACAGCCCCGGCCATGGTAGTAAAAAAGTCTGGTAGTATACCCAAGCATCACTGAGTCTGATATGCCAAGAATAACTCTGCCCAGGAGTGGGAAGGAGAACCACAGCCAGGGCCAAACATAATTTAGCCCTAGAATAGGCCTGAGAGAGGGAGATACTGGGGGACAACCATAATCTAACCCAGAGGAGGGGAACAGTGTTATAGGGAGAACAAGCTAGGGAAGGATAGAGAAAATGCTAGAAGAATGGGAGAGAGAATGAAAAGCCCAGAATTAGTCTGAGGATCAACCATCATTCAACCCCTGAACAATGAACCAGGGGGATGACTTGCATTTTTGGTTGGACAGTATGTGGGGGATCAAGAAGTACTGAACAGTGGTCTGCCTCACTCACAGTCCTGGCTCGTAAGTAACGGTGCTGCATGGCCCAGAGGAAGGAGCAGGGAATTTGATTTATGCACTTCGAGTAGGGGAAAGACCTGGGGCTTTTATTTATGGACACATCACTGGGCCTACTCCCAGACTGTACAGTACAGTAGAGTAGAGCACAGTACACAACACACTCAGCTCTGCCACATCGCTGCACCTGTGTGTGTGTGTATAAATGAGTGGAGCAGCAAGAGAGTGACTTTGTAGATGCATACAGCATGTGTCATGTTCATAAGTGTACAGAATTAGTAGCCTAGCTCTTTTTCTCCTGTTTATAATATGTAGCCTAGCTCTTCTTCTCTTGTTTATAATTTGTGAGAATGTGTGTGTTTTGATTCCTCTGGCATGGTTCTGATCTTGTTGGATGGGAGAGCAGGAAATAGCCAATTGTTTGATGCATTGGTTTGGCTGCAAGTGTGTGTGTGTGTGTGTGTGTGTGTGTGTGTGTGTGTGTGTGTGTGTGTGTGTGTGTGTGTGTGTGTGTGTGTGTGTGTGTGTGTGTGTGTGTGTGTGTGTGTGTGTGTGTGTGTGTACAATCAAGTATCTGCCATAGTCCCCTATTTCTGCAAAGTGAAAATCCCACAATACACTGAGGGAATTAGGCCATATGCTACAGAGCCAGTACAGATCCTGTTAACACTTTTCTCTTCCACTGCAATATAAAACACACTCACGGAACACCATCACACACATATATCCACACACACACATAAAATATAAAGCATGCACAATCATAGGCACACACAAACACCCCCACACTGAAACCAAAGCTGTCCAAACAACACCCAAAAGCAACATTGAACGCCCTCAGACTGACACACACACACACATATTCTGTTGTGAGAATGTGTCTCGTTGTCTCTGAACATGCTCAGCAGCATCAGATAGATGAATTGTCTATTTCTCTCTGGACAGTCTGATCCTCCTGTGAGGTGAAATGAAGCCAACTTGGAGACTATACAGTCATGTGAAAAAGTTTTAAAACATATTTGGACACATGGATATTTGAGCTAAATTCCCACCACATTCATTGATAAAGGAAACCCAATTTAACAAATCACAAAAAAAACATTTAACTTTGAAAATGTTATGCAATTAAAATAAACAAGTTAGTACCTCTACCATCACATAAAAAGAAAAACATTTGAATCAGTTGCAGCAAAACAGGTGCAAATGATTAGAAAACAGAGAGAAACTTAGGAGGGTTCAGCCTTCCATAAAGATAAGACAATTGATCTGGTTTGGTCTTAACCATATGGGTGTGAGGTAAAACATCATGCCAAGATCAAAAGACCTACCTGAGGCCCTCAGAAGATAGATAATTGATGCCCCTGATTCCGGGAGGGGTTACAAATCAATTTCCAAGCAATTGTAAGTACATCATTCCACTGTCCGATGGCTCATCTACAAATAGAAAACATTTCCAGCCCACTGGCAATCTACCTGGGACAGGTCATACCACCAAATTCAGCTCAAGAGCTGACTGAAACATGCTCACAGAAGTCTAAGAACCCCAGGGTAACATCAAGGGATCTACAGGCCTCTCTTGCCACAATCAATGTTGAATTGCATGAGTCAAATGTCAGAAAGAGACTGCACAAACTTGGCCTACATTGGAGGTCAGGAAGGAAGAAGCCTATGCTCTCAAAAAATTATATCAAGACTCGACTGATGTCTGCCAGACAACATCTGGGTAAGGACCAAAACTACTGGAACAATGTGCTCTGGACAGATGAGTCAAAGGTAGAGTTGTTTGGCCGCAATGCCAGACTCCATGTTTGGCGAAAATGAAACACTGCCTTTGAATAGAAGAACCTCATACCAGCCGTAAAGCATGGAGGCGGTGGCATTATGATCTGGGGCTGCTTTGCTGCCTCGGGGCGTGGCCAACTTGCCATCATCGAGTCAACCATGGATTATATATTGTACCAGAGAATTCTTAAGGAGAATGTGAGGCCATCTGTCAAAAAGCTGAAGCTGAACCAAACATGGATCTTGCAACAGGACAATGATCCAAAACACAAAAGCAAACCTACAACAGAATGACTCAAAAAGAAGAAATGGAGGGTTATGGAATGTCAGAGTCAAAGCCCAGATCTCAATCCAAAATGCTGTGGGGAGACTTGAAGCGGGCCATGCATGCAAGAAAGCCCTCGAACATGACACAGTTGAAGTAGTACAGTAAAGAAGAGTGGGCAAAAATTCCTCCCAGTCGATGTAAGAGACTGATAGACAGTTACAAGAAACAAGTTTTTTCAGCCAAAGGGGGCAACACAAGCTATTGAAGCTACAGTTGTGGCCAAAAGTTTTGAGAATGACACAAGTATTGGTCTCCACAAAGTTTGCTGCCTCAGTGTTGATGATGGCAATTTGCATATACTCCAGAATGTCATGAAGAGTGATCAGATGAATTGCAATTAATTGCAAAGTCCCTCTTTGCCATGAAAATGAACTTAATCCCCCCAAAACATTTCCACTGCATTTCAGCCCTGCCACAAAAGGACCAGCTAACATCATGTCAGTGATTGTCTCGTTAACACAGGTGAGAGTGTTGACAAGGACAAGGCTGGAGATCACTCAGTCATGCTGATTGAGTCAGAATAACAGACTGGAAGCTTTAAAAGGAGGGTGGTGCTTGAAATCAATCAATCAATCAAATGTATTTATAAAGCGCTTTTTACATCAACCGATGTCACAAAGTGCTATACAGAAACCCAGCCTCAAACCCCAAACAGCAAGCAATGCAGATGTAGAAGCACGGTGGCTAGGAAAAACTCCCTAGAAAGGCAAAACCTAGGAAGAAACCTGGAGAGGAACCAGGCTCTGAGGGGTGGCCAGTCCTCTTCTGGCTGTGCCGGGTGGAGATTATAACAATTCATGGCCATTAAGGCCAGTTCTTTCTCCAAGATGTTCAAATGTTCATAGATGACCAGCAGGGTCAAATAATAATAAAAGTAGTTGTGGAGGTTGCAACAGGTAAATACATCAGGAGTGAATGTCACTTGGTTTTTCAGTGCAATAGAGTGCAGGTGCGGTAGAGCGAGAGCGAGATGAAAACAGCAAGTCTGGGACAAGGTGGCACGTCCAATGAACAGGTCAGGGTTCCATAACGCAGGCAGAAGAGTTGAAGCCGGTGCAGCAGCACGGCCAGGTGGACTGGGGACAGCTAGGAGTCATTAGGGCAGGTGGTCCTGAAGCATGGTCCTCCGGGTAGGCTCAGGTCCTCCGGGAGAGGAGGTAGAGTTGGAGAGAGAGAGAATTGGAGGGAGCAAATCATTGGTCTTCCTCTGTCAACCATGGTTACCTGCAAGGAAACACGTGCCGTCATCATTGCTTTGCACAAAAAGGGCTTCACAGGCAAGGATATTGCTGCTGGTAAGATTAAACCTAAATCAACCATTTATCGGCTCATCAAGAACTTCAAGGAGAGAGGTTCAATTGTTGTGAAGAAGGCGTCAGGGCGCCCAAGAAAGTCCAGCAAGCGCCAGGACTGTCTCCTAAAGTTAATTCAGCTGCGGGATCGGGGCACCACCAGTGCAGAACTTGCTCAGGAGTGGCAGCAGGCAGGTGTGAGTGCATCTGCACGCACAGTGAGGCGAAGACTTTTGGAGGATGGCCTGGTGTCAAGAAGGGTGCAAAGAAGCCACTTCTCTCCAGGAAAAACATTGGGGACAGACTGATATTCTGCAAAAGGTACAGGGATTGGACTGCTGAGGACTGGGGTAGAGTCATTTTCTCTGATTAATCCCCTTTCCGATTGTTTGGGCCATCCTGAAAACACCTTGTCCGGAGAAGACAAGGTGAACGCTACCATCAGTCTTGTGTCATGCCAACAGTAAAGCATCCTGAGACCATTCATGTGTGGGGTTGCTTCTCAGCCAAGGGAGTGTGCTCACTCACAATTTTGCCTAAGAACACAGCCATGAATAAAGAATGGTACCAACACATCCTCTGAGAGCAACCTCTCCCAACCATCCAAGAACAGTTTGGTGACGACCAATGGCTTTTCCAGCATGATGGAGCACCTTGCCATAAGGCAAAAGTGATAACTAAGTGGCTCGGGGAACAAAACATCGACATTTTGGGTCCATAGCCAGGAAACTCCCCAGACCTTAATCCCATTGAGAACATGTGGTCGATCCTCAAGAGGCAGGTGGACAAACAAAAACCCACAACTTCTGACAAACTCCAAGCATTTATTATGCAAGAATGGCCTGCCATCAGTCAGGATGTGGCCCAGAAGTTAATTGACAGCATGCCAGGGCGGATTGCAGAGGTCTTAAAAAAGAAGGGTCACTGAAAATATTGACTCTTTGCATAAACTGAATGTCATTGTCAATGAAAGCATTTGACACTTATGGAATACTTGTAATTATACTTCAGTGTACCATAGTAACTACTGACATAAAGATCTAAGAACACTGAAGCAGCAAACTTTGTGGAGACCAATACCTGTGTCATTCTCAAAACCTTTGGCCACGACTGTAGGTGTGGACTTGTTTTTTCCCCACTATGGAACTGCATGACTGTTGATTTTTTATGAATAAATGATTGCAAAGTATAATCTTTCAGTGTCATTTGTTAAATTAGGTTACCTTTATATGTCAATAGTGTTGAAGTGAAGATTACATATCCATCTGTCCAAATATGTAAAAAAGAAATGACAACTTAACAGAGGGTGTACTTACTTTTTCACATGACTGTATGTGGTTGTGATATAAACATACAGTACAGTGCATGTCATACAGCGTGCATGCATCTACACAGTATGTATGTGAACAATACAGTGAAAGTAGATGCTGTGAACAGTACTGTATGTGTGTGAATGTTAGTGTATAGTGTGTGGATGAATACTACTACGTGTGTGAATGTGGGTAGTCAGTGTGAAATCTGTCTAACTTACAGCTCTGTTTCCTCCCATGTCATGTGACCCCACAGGCATTAGAGCAGAATGTGGTGTCCCACAGTGCTGGTGGGAATGATGGGAACAGTGTGGGGGTGGGACAGGCGCTGTGAGGGGTAGGAGGGGAGGAGGTCTGGTCCTCTGCCAGCGGGGCATAAAGGTCCAGTGTGTCAAGGCTTTGGCACTGCCCTCTAGCCTGGAAACAGGCTAAGTCAACAGGCTGTCAGTCAGAGAGGAGCAGCTTACTGCCATACCAACATTTACCAACACCAACACCAACATTTCACTCACTCACTCTCTCTCTCTCTCTCTCTCAAACCCCCTGTTTAGATCCATACCCTTCACCTTCTCCCTTTCGCCCCTCTCTTTACTACCCTCTCTTTCTCTCTCTTACTACCCTCTCTTTACTACGCTCTCTTTCTCTCTCTTTACTACCCTCTCTTTCTCTCTCTTTACTACCCTCTCTTTCTCTCTCTTTACTACCCTCTCTTTCTCTCTCTTTACTACCCTCTCTTTCTCTCTCTTTACTACCCTCTCTTTCTCTCTCTTTACTACCCTCTCTTTCTCTCTCTTTACTACCCTCTCTTTCTCTCTCTTTACTACCCTCTCTTTACTACCCTCTCTTTCTCTCTCTTTACTACCCTCTCTTTCTCTCTCTTTACTACCCTCTCTTTCTCCCTCTTTACTACCCTCTCTTTCTCTCTCTTTACTACCCTCTCTTTACTACCCTCTCTTTACTACCCTCTCTTTCTCTCTCTTTACTACCCTCTCTTTCTCTCTAATACCCCCTCTCTCGAACCATACCCTTCACCTTCTCCCTTTCCCCCCTCTCTTTACTACCCTCTCTTTCTCTCTCTTTACTACCCTCTCTTTACTACCCTCTCTTTCTCTCTCTTTACTACCCTCTCTTTCTCTCTCTTTACTACCCTCTCTTTCTCTCTCTTTACTACCCTCTCTTTCTCTCTCTTTACTACCCTCTCTTTCTCTCTCTTTACTACCCTCTCTTTACTACGCTCTCTTTCTCTCTCTTTACTACCCTCTCTTTCTCTCTCTTTACTACCCTCTCTTTCTCTCTCTTTACTACCCTCTCTTTCTCTCTCTTTACTACCCTCTCTTTCTCTCTCTTTACTACCCTCTCTTTCTCTCTCTTTACTACCCTCTCTTTCTCTCTCTTTACTACCCTCTCTTTACTACCCTCTCTTTACTACCCTCTCTTTCTCTCTCTTTACTACCCTCTCTTTCTCTAAGGAGGTGTGTTTGTCAAAATAAACCCAGAAGAGAGCGAGCCACCCAGGATTTGAAAGAATGATGGCGCTGCTCTCAGACACAGATGTGTGAAAGGAAACCACCATGGCGGCAGCATGTGTGTGTGTAGCGTGTGTGTGACCCCCCCGGCACATATTTCAACCTGCTTGTTAAGCGAGCCGGGTTACCTATGTGATTACAGGAGCAGTGGGACTACAGAGCCCCTCCCCTCACCTCAATTACACAGACCTGCCACATGCTAACATACATATCAGCCAATGTGTGTGTATGTACACAAGACATGCTACATATGCATGCATACACTTATGTGAGTCAAATAGGAGTCTAAGTGTACAAAATGTGTGTGATGTGTACGTCTTTGCGTGTCTGCAAGTATTTTTACCCTCTGCTTAAGGCCCTTTTGCTTCATTAACAAACAACAAAAGTAGTTGAGAGCTGAGTATGTGAGTCAGAGAGCCAACATGTGGTTCACATTTCCTCTGTGTCCACATGGGCAAACACACACAGAGGCAGCTCTCTGTAGGTGGTGCTGTTGCTCTTTGTTAAAATCTCTCTCTCTCTCTCTCTCTCTCTCTCTCTCTCTCTCTCTCTCTCTCTCTCTCTCTCTCTCTCTCTCTCTCTCTCTCTCTCTCTCTCTCTCTCTCTCTCTCTCTCTCTCTCTCTCTCTCTCTCTCTCTCTCTCTCTCTCTCTCTCTCTCTCTCTCTCTCTCTCTCTCTCTCTCTCTCTCTCTCTCTCTCCTCTCTCTCTCTCTCTCTCTCTCTCTCTCTCTCTCTCTCTCTCTCTCTCTCTCTCTCTCTCTCTCTCTCTCTCTCTCTCTCTCTCTCTCTCTCTCTCTCTCTCTCTCTCTCTCTCTCTCTCTCATTATCCAGGATTTGTATAGAGAGAGTCAAAGATTGCCTGTTAATGTGAGTGTAGCTAGTGTATGTCTGTGTGTCTTGGTCCTTCCTTACCCAGGCTCATCTTGATTGGCAGGTTCTCCTTGCTGGCTGCCTCCACCAGCTGTCTGCGGACCTCCATCACAGCCTCCTTCTGCTTACTGGCCAACATGGTCTCCCATAGCAACTTGGCCGTGGACGACCTGAGATGTAGAGGGCAGACACACATCAGTAAGTTCACCCAGCTGCTACTGGAAAAACACTCAACATGTATATTCCCACTCAGGGGTTAACACACATACCAGTAAACACACACACAGATATGTAGTGTCTTGTTGATATACCCTGTACATAGGTTAGAGAACACACAAATCAGGGAAAGCGATCTCACTCTCATACATCATACTAAGTACACACACCATCATGAACGTGATTGAATGCTCGTCCTGTAGGTTGGGGATGCTGGGTAATAGGGGCGTTCACTCCTTGTGGGACCCCTCACAGGAAACAACACAAATTAGCAGGAGGAACATCAGGAACTTTCCCAATCATCTCTAAACGCTGCCGATTCCCCAGAACCTCCCAAAACCACAACATGGACCAAGAAACCATATCGGTCTCCACCGTAACCCTCTCTCTCTTTCCACCAGGTCAAGAAGTACACTGATCACACACCTCAGATGGGAAAACAGGACTACGAGGAGAGTCATATGTGTAACTTAAGACTTATCTGCCGTAAGCAGTAGCAGAGAATCACAGGGTGTTGCGAAACGCATTTCATCATCATTACCCTCACTGAGGCTGACATGGTTTTATAAAGGGGCTCTGCATCTGAACCTGAGCCAACATCATATATCTCTCTATTTCTCTCTCTCTGTTCAGATATCTCAGCCCTCTTAAAGATGTGTCCATGCAATGATGGTTCAAACGCCATGGGCAGAGCATCTGTACTGTTCTGTTCGATTTGTCCCCAGTGCAACAGTGATCTTCAGTCTGGTGTGTGCATACTTCTAATGAGTCTCACAAGTCCTCAACTGGCAGCTTCATTAAATAGTAACCACAAAACACCAGTCTCAACGTCAACAGTGAAGAGGCGACTCTGGGATGCTGGCCTTCTAGGCAGAGTTCTTTTCACTGTTTACATTGAGACTGGTGTTTTGCGGGTACTATTTAATAAAGCTGCCAGTTGAGGACTTCTGAGGCGTCTGTTTCTCAAACTAGACACTCTAGTTAGAGCCCGTTTGCACTCTTCTGTGAAGGGAGTAGTACACAGCATTGTACGAGATCTTCAGTTTCTTGGCAATTTCTCGCATGGAATAGCAATCATTTCTCAGAACAAGAATAGACTGATGAGTTTCAGAAGAAAGTTATTTGTTTCTGTCCATTTTGAGCCTGTAATCGAACCCACCAATGCTGATGCTCCAGATAATCAACTAGTCTAAAGAAGGCCAGTTTTATTGCTTCTTTACAATCAGCACAACAGTTTTCAGCTGTGCTAACATAATTGCAAAAGGGTTTTCTAATGATCAATTAGCCTTTAAAAATGATAAACTTGGATTAGCTAACACAACGTGCCATTTGAACACAGGAGTGATGGTTGCTGATAACGGGCCTCTGTACGCCTATGTAGATATTCCATAAACATTTCCCAGCTAAAAAAGTTATTTACAACATTAACAATGTCTACACTTTTGATCAATTTGATGTTATTTTATTGGACAAAAAAAAAAAAGTGAAATTTCTAAGTGACCCCAAACCTTTGAACGGTAGTGTGTACACACACACACACACACACACACACACACACACACACAGTTGAAGTCGGAAGTTTACATGAACTTAGGTAATGTTAACAAACTATAGTTTAGGCAAGTCGGTTAGGACATCTACATGACACAAGTCATTCTTCCAACAATTGTTAACAGACAGATTATTTCACTTATAATTCACTATATCACAATTCCAGTGGGTCAGAAGGCTACATACACTAAGTTGACTGTGCCTTTAAACAGCTCGGAAAATTGGCTTTAGAAGCTTGTGATAGGCTAATTGACATCATTTGAGTCTCTTTGCTCGACATCATGGGAAAATCTAAGAAAATCAGCCAAGACCTCACAAAACAAATTGTAGACCTCCACAAGTCTGGTTCATCCTTTGGAGCAATTTCTGTACAATCAATAGTACGCAAGTATAAACACCATGGGACCACGCAGCCGCCATACCGCTCAGGAAGGAGACGCTTTCTGTCTCCTAGAGATGTACTATGGTGCGAAAAGTGCAAATCAATCCCAGAACAACAGCAAAGGACCTTGTGAAGATGATGGAGGAAACGGGTACAAAAGTATCTATATCAACAGTAAAACGAGTCCTATATCGACATAACCTGAAAGTCCGCTCAGCAAGGAAAAAGCCACTGCTCCAAAACCGCAATAAAAAAGCCGGACTACGGTTTGCAACTGCACAGAAAAAATGTCCTCTGGTCTGATGAAACACAAATAGAACTGTTTGGCCATAACGACCATTGTTATGTTTGGAGGAAAAAGGGGGAGGCTTGCAAGCCGAAGAACACCATCCCAACCGTGAAGCACAGGGGTGGCAGCATCACGTTGTGGGGGTGCTTTGCTGCAGGTAGGACTGGTGCACTTCACAAAATAGATGGCATCATGAGGAAAGAAAAGTATGTGGATATATTGAAGCAACATCTCAAGACATCAGTCAGGAAATCAAAGCTTGGTTGCAGATGGGTCTTCCAAATGGACAATGACCCCAAGCATACTTCCAAAGTTCTGTCAAAATGGCTTAAGGACAACAAAGTCAAGGTATTGGAGTGGCCATCACAAAGCCCTGACCTCAATCCTTTAGAGAATTTGTGGGCAGAACTGTAAATGTATGTGCGAGCAAGGAGGCCTACAAATCTGACTCGGTGAAATGCATTTCAATTAACAGGTGTGCCTTGTTAAAAGGTACATTGTGTAATTTCCTTCCTTCTTAATGCGTTTGAGCCCATCAATTGTGTTGTGACAAGGTCGGGGTGGTATACAGAAGACAGCCCTATTTGGTAAAAGACAATGTCCATATTATGGCAAGAACAGGTCAAATAAGCAAAGAGAAACGACAGTCCATCATTACTTTAAGACATGAAGGTCAGTCAATCCAGAAAATTTCAAGAACTTTCCTGTGGACCGCCACAGGAAAGGAAGACCCCGAGTTAGCTCTGAGGCAGAGGATAAGTTCATTAGAGTTCACTGCACCTCAGATTGCAGCCCAAATAAATGCTTCAAGTAACATACACATCTCAACATCAACCGTTCAGAGGAGACTGCATGAATTAGACCTTCATGGTCAAATTGCTGCAATGAAACCACTACTAAAGGACACCAATAAGAAGAAGAGACATGCTTGGGCCAAGAAACATGAGCAATGGACATTAGACCGGTGGAAATCTGTCCTTTGGTCTGAGGAGTCCAAATTTGAGATTTTTGGTTCCAACCGCCGTGTCTTTGTGAGACGCAGAATAGATTAACGGATTATCTCTGTATGTGTGGTTCCCACCGTGAAGGATGGAGGAGGTTGTGTGATGGTGTAGGGGTGCTTTACTGGTGACACTGTCAGGGATTTATTTAGAATTCAAGGCACTCTTAACCAGCATGGCTATCACAGCATTCTGATGAGTTGGTTCTCAGAGTGAAGGAAAAGCAGCCAAGAAGTGCTCAGCATGTGGGAACTACTTCAAGATTGTTGCTAAAGCATTCCTCATGAAGCTGGTTGAGAGAATGCCACGAGTGTGCAAAGCTGTCATCAAGGCAAAGGGTGGCTACTTTGAAGAATCTAACATATAAAATATAATTTCATTTGTTTAACACTTTTTTGGTTACTACATGATTCCATATGTGTTATTTCATAGTTTTGATGTCTTCACTATTATTCTCTCTCTCGCTCTCGCTCTCTCCAGATGTAATCTGTTCCAGGGCCAGACGGGGAGAGAAGGGCTCAAATTGGGCCGCCCGCCATCTTCACACTGAAAACGAGAGCGACTCACTGATCCTCCACAAAACAGAACAGCTATAATAGAGTATTAGAGGTTACACTGCCAGATAAACATTTGGTTTACTTCACTGTCACTGTCATGATGATGAATGTGGGTGGGAAGAATTAAAAAATGTTCAACAAACTCTGCAAACTCTCTGAAAAGCATGACATAGACATTGGAGTCATTTATAGAAAACCAGTTGCTAAGACTTTTCCTCAGGAAGACACACATCATGGGCTTAGCTGTGTGCTGGGCTTGGGTAGAGAGGGCCTGTTATGATTAAACGTGGCGTAAAAGCAGACAGTTATCGTGGTGTAAATACCTGGGCTGTGACTTGGCCATATGTGTGAATGCATGCATGGGTGTGTGAGTATAGGTCCTAATGTGCACCGTTTATGTAAGTGAGTGTGAGAGAGAGAAGAAACAAAGAAATGGATACAAAAGAGATGGATAGAGAGGGAGCGAGAGAGAGAGAGATTGATAGATAGAGAGGCAGGGAGAGAGCGGGAGAGAGAGAGGGACAAACATCCCATTGAGACCTTGCACGTGGAACTTTGTAAGATTCTCCTACATGTCCAGAGGAAAACTACAAACAATGCATTCAGGGCAGAATTAGGCCGATATCCACTAATATTAAAAACTCAAAAAATAGCAATTAAGTTTTGGAAACACCTAAAACACAGTGACCCCCTCTCATATCATTACCAAGCCCTGCAATACCAAGAGTTGAGCAAAAATACGAGTCCCTTCATCCAACTGGTCCGGGGGTTGAGTTCACAAACTTGTTCCACTAACACACTGAAGCCTCAGGACCAGAACATCCAATCAATCAGAATTAACCAAATTACAAAACATCTAAAACAAAACTACATTACCTATTGGAAAACACAAACACAAGCACAAAGCAAAATGCAGTGCTATTTGGCCCTAAATCGACAGTACACCATGGCAAACTATCTGACCATGGTGACTGATCAAAACCTCAGGAAACCCTTGACAAAGTACAGGCTCAGCGAGCACAGCCTCGCTACTGAGAAGGGTAGACACAGGAAAACCTGGCTCCCTGTAGAGGAAAGGTTGTGCAACCACTGCACCACAGCAGAACCAGAGACAGAGCTGCATTTCCTAACAAAATGTAAAAAATATAAAACTATCAGAGAGAGTCACTTCCCCAAATTCGAACAAGTAGTCCGGGGCTTTGAGGACCTCTGAAATAGAAAGGCTGCCAATCCTTTTGGGGGAAGACATGGACAGCTGTGCGCTGGCAACATGCTATGTTGCTGCCTGCCATATTTAATGCCTTTTTTTCCTATGTTGTTATTTTGTTCTCTGATGTAATTATAAAAAACAAAAAAAATAACAAATGTGTATGTATGTATGTATGTATGTATGTATGTATGTATGTATGTATGTATAAAAAAAAAAAAATTTGATGTATGATACTTTGGCAATATGTACATTGTTGCGTCATGCCAATAAAGTCAATTGAATTGAATTGAATTGAGAGGGAGAGAGCCCTACTAGAATCTGAAGTCAAATGTCTACTCTTTGCTGATGATCTGGTGCTTCTGTCCCCAACCAAGGAGGGCCTACAGCAGCAACTAGATCTTCTGCACAGATTCTGTCAGACCTGGGTCCTGACAGTCAATCTCAGTAAGACATAACAAAGCCATCACCTACAGAGAGATGAACCTGGAGAAGAGTCCCCTAAGCAAGCTGGTCCTGTGGCTCTGTTCACAAACACAAACAGACCCCCAGGACAGCAACACAATTAGACCCAACCAAAAAGATAATTACTTGACACATTGGAAAGAATTAACATAACACAGAGCAAACTAGAATACTATTTGGCCCTAAATAGAGTACAGTGGCAGAATACTTGACCACTGTGACTGACCCAAAATTAAATAAAGCATTGAGAAAAGCTATTGCTATTGAGAAAGGCCGCCGTAGGCAGACCTGGCTCTCAAAAGAAAACAGGTTATGTGCACACTGCCCACAAAATGAGGCGGAAACTGAGCTGCACTTCCTAACCTCCTGCCAAATGTATGACCATATTAGAGACACATATTTCCCTCAGATTACAAAGACCCACAAAGAATTTGAAAACAAATCCAATTTTGATAAACTCTCCTATCTATTGGGTGAAATACCACAGTGTGCATCACAGCAGCAAGATTTGTGACCTGTTGCCACAAGCAAAGGGAAACCAGTGAAGAACAAACACCATTGTAAATACAACCCATATTTATTTATTTTCCCTTTTGTAGTTTAACTATTTGCACATCGTTACAACACTGTATATACCGTATACATATGACATTTGAAAAATCTTTATTCTTTTGGAACCTTTGTGTTTACTGTAAACATTTTGTATTGTCTATTATCTTTTTCACTTGCTTTGGCAACGTGAACATATGTTTCCCATGTCAATAAAGCCCCTTGAATTGAATTGAGAGGAAGAGAGAGAGAGAGAGAGGAGATTGAGAGAGAGAGAGAGAGGGGGAGAGAGAGAGAGAGAGAGGGGGAGAGAGAGAGAGAGAGAGAGGGGGAGAGAGAGAGAGAGCCCATGAGCCTGTATATCTTTATGGGTTCCAGGAAGACAAGAGGTCTTATAAAAGGGATAAAATGTTCACAGCCATGCCCCCCCCCCCTCTGCCCCTCTCCCCTGGTGTTTTTCACAGGCCGTTTGGTCAGATGGGGGCAGGGGTGAGGTTTATTCTGGCAGGGTGTGAGACAAGGCCCCATAACCAGCCAGGGTGTTGTTGAGTGACTGCTCTACTATAGATGGGCTTGAGGCCATGGGGTGCGTGTGCCTGACGTCCTACATTTGTGTGTGCATGAGCGTGTGCAGCTCCAGTGTGGCTCTCTCTGCTAGAAGAGGCTACTCTAAACCTGAAGGGGGCACTCTTGTCCCTTCTTTCTGTAGACTGTGTACCCGTGCTGACCTAACCGGTCCGTCTGGCTGCGTAAACAATGCATGGTTGTGTGCATCTGTGTGTGTGTGTGTGTGTGTGTGTGTGTGTGTCCAAGCTAAATTCCACCAGATGTGTAATGACTGTTACCCCATTAAGAGGTAGTTGTGCATCAAATGCCCAGGCATGAGTTACTGTGTCCACACACAAACCTGCACGCAACACACACACTAGCCATTGGACTCTCTCTCTAGTTAATAGGCCTGAGGGTGGGGGGAGTTATTACTTGTGACGCAGCAGTAAAGAATGAGTCTGATTCTAACTCAGGATTCCTTCAAGCCAGCAGCTCCAGTAAGACCATTTGAGCCCAAGTCTAGTAGTCATGAAGGCAGACACTAAGGCTGTAGTTAGACAGGCAGCCCAATTCTGATATCTTTTCCACTAATTGGTCTTTTGACCATTCACATCAGATCTTTTCACATCAGATATTTTTCTGAGATGATCTGATCCTATGTGCCTGCATTTGTAAAGTGGGTCAGAAATTATAAATACATTTTACACAGCCTGTTTGTAGATGTTTGTAGAGTAACTTGCTGCTGTAATCAAGACAATTTCAGTCTCAATCAAATGGAACTGACCCAAAAAACAGATTCTGTCTCCACACATTCCAGAAATCTAGCAAAAAAATAACCTTAGCAGGACAGGAACTCCTTTTAAAAGCACCTTAGCAGGACAGGAAGTCCTTTTAAACGTCTTTAGTGAGGAGAAGATATTATCCACTTGACCAGACTACTCAAAAGAGTCAAGCAACAGGTCTGCATCACCAGTATGCCAAGTACATGAAATACCGAATGAAATACAATCAAGACAAGCCTCATAGAGAAGCAGAGCTGATGCAAAAGTTATCAGGATTGGTTGGCCTAATTATTGACAGAGTATGCTATTCGATGCTGTACTAGATACAGTTGAACTGCCTTAGACTTCAACAGCACAACTCAACCTCTGTCAGTCACACAGCCAGAAGATGCAGTGAGCAGCCAAGAGATGAGCAACAAGCTAACAAATGAATTTGCTTCCTAAAAGCCATCTGCAGGCATTGGTCGTGAGTGTCGTGAGTGGAGTGTGTGTTACTGTGTGTTACAGGGGGAGTGAGTTAAATGGAGAGAAGCACGCTGTGGATTTCCTGTCAACATCCCAGAATACCACAGGATATAAGGCCTGTCTCTGGTCTGTTCTGTCAGTGTGTCCTGGCAGGAGAGACTAATAACTGAACAGGATTTATGAACACAACCAGAGAAGAGAAAGCGACAGGGAGAGAGACAAAGAGACAGAGAGATAGGGGAGAGAAAAAGAGAGAAAGGGTGAAGCAGAAGAGAGGACGGTCATATTAAAGGAGGGATAAAGAGATAAGAAAAGGGAGCAAGATTGAAATGAGAGGAATATAGGTAGAGTGCATCTGTTGCGCTCGCTATCTCAATTCAATACAGTAGACTTTATTGACATGGCAAGTGAAATTACTTACATTGTCAAAGTATACATGTAACTTAAAATGGTGGGCCCAACAGCAATAAGGCATCAATAATAATAGTAGTAGTAGTAGTGGAAATGGGATTACCATTAACAGCAACAACAATATTATTGTAGTACATAATTATTTTTATTTTATAAAATTTTACCTTTATTTAACTAGACAGTCTCAACTTGACTGAGAAGCCACATGGTATGGTATGAAAGCCAAATCAAAAAATGTGAAATATTACTGACATTACATTGCACTTTTCACTGGCTGTCCCTCAGGTTGTGGCAGGAGGACATATATTTGACTGACATTTTGGCTTTTCAGAATTTATTTTTTGTATCGTTTCAAATTTGTACTGAATGATACTTTTGGGAAAGAACGACTCTTCTCTTGTTTAATCTCTTGACATTGTAGGGCTGTGTGATTAAATGTTTTGGGGTCACTTGTTTTTAGATGGTTGTCAAATTTGATGGCTCTTTTTTTCTATTAGAATAAGGAGGTTTATTTTCTTTGCACTTGAAACACAGTCTTGCAAAACGCTGCATACAGTATTTCGATTGGATGTTTGTCCCATTCGGTAAATTCATTATTAGAGAGCGGACCCCATACTTCACTGCCATATAGAGCAATTGGTTCTATAACTGATTGGAACATTTTGAGCCAGATACTAATTGGAATTTCGATTTTAATGTTCCTTTTAATGGCATAGAATGCTCTTCATGCTTTGTCTCTCAGCTTGTTCACAGCCATGTGAAAGTTGATATGCTGATATTTAGTCCTAGATACGTGTAGTTTTTGGTTTGTTCTAATATAACTGTGTCCAAATAGTTTGTTAGACAAAGCATATGGGAAAATGTTGTTTTTGTAGGGTTTTTGGATAAACGCCAAAAATAAGGTCTGTGTTCTATGAGATAATCATCAGCTAACGTTACTTTTGGTGAATTTTTAAGCATTTTATAGCTGCTTTTGCAACAGCTAAATGCCATAAAGGCTTCATAATTCATAAAGGTCATGGTAACTGACTCATAGAACAAAACATATAAGATCTCCAAAGCCTGTGTTTACCTTTAGACCTTATTTTCGTATTTTATCCTAGAACCCTATTCTTTCCCATACATTTTCCCCATAGGGGGCTCGAGTGGGACAGCGGTCTAAGACACTGCATCTCAGTGCTAGAGGCGTCATTACAGACCCTGGTTAGATTCCAGACTGTATCACAACCGGACGTGATTGGGAGTCCCATAGGGCGGCGCACAATTGGCCTAGCGTCGTCCAGGTTTGGCCGGTGTAGGCTGTCATTGTAAATAAGAATTTGTTCTTAACTGACTTGCCTAGTTAAATAGGCCTAAAGGTTAAATAAATAAAAGGAATGGCTGAACGAATCAGAGGGTTTTAGGACTACAGGCTTGCGAACCCTATCCCTGTTCATTCCCATGTCTTTACCATGCAGCAGAAATAATTGTGTGTTTTCTTTCTTTTAACTCTCTCCTTCCCCAGCTTGTCCAGAAATAGGTGTGTTTTCCTTGTGGCAGGCAGTCAGACTTGCTGTGCTTTCTCACGGCAGGGTGCGGTTGGGTCCTTTTTTCTGAAGCTTGTCTCAAGGCTCGGCAGCCCCTGGACCAGACCCAGAACACCTTGGCCACCCGCACAGACTACCGCCTTTACCCGCTTGTCTGCCCATCATAGGATCAGTCTGAGACCCAGTCTGAGAGGGGGAAACACATCCCCCTGGGCCAAGAGGATTCATGTACAGATCCCGTACAGGATCAAAAGAGCACCAACCTGAGTACCAGCCAAGCACAGCACATTACACAGAGTGGTCTAGAGGATACCTCTCTCTCTCTCTCTCTCAACATCACCACATTCATACTGTACACCAATACAGAGTTTCAAAGGCCAACATGCACACCGAAAAAGAGCACACACATGCTCAAAACCACCATATAGCCTCCTCTCACCAACAAAGAAAGAACCTTGAACACATAGCAAACTTAAATGCAAAACATGTGTAGCCACACACAGTAGACTTTTAGAGTGTAGAAAAAAATCTGGTCTCTCTCTGGTAAGAGCTGAAAAAAAAAAAAAGTCCAGGCTTGTGTTGAAGGTAAACTTACACCAGGTCATGAAACATCATACTAATTGCACAGCAAAGTGTGGGGTCCATTTGGGAAGCTAAAATCAACGACCACCCAAAGGAGCCCTAAACATAGTGATCTATAAAAATATCCTAAAATTACAAAAAGGGAAATATCATACAATAAAATACCAAATTAGCCCCCCACCTACTGTACACATCACTGATGAACTGAGATGGTCCACACACACAGACTGTGTGGTGAAGAAGGCGCAACAGAGCCTCTCCAACCTCAGGAGGCAAAGAAATGTGGCTTAACACCTAAAACCCTCCCAAACTTTTACAGATGCACAATTGAAAGCATCCTGTCGGGCTGTATCCGGGTACGGCAACTGCACCACCCCGCAACCGCAAGGCTCTCCAGAGGGTGGTGCGGTCTACCCAATGCATTACCGGGGGCAAACTACCCACCCTCCAGGACACCTACAGTACCTGATGTCACAGGAAGGCCAAAAATATTGTCAAGGACATCAACCACCCGAGCCACTGCATGTTCACCCCGCTGTCATCCAGAAGGCGAGGTCAGTACAGGTGCATCAAAGCTGGGACCGAGAGATTGAAAAACAGCTTCTATCAAGGCCATCAGACAGCTAAAACAGCCATCACTAGCACATTAGAGGCTGCTGCCTAAAGACACTTTAAGGTACGGAACACTAGTCACTTTAATAATGTTTACATATCTGGCATTACTCATCTCATATGTATATACTGTATGCAATACTATTCTACTGTATCTTAGTCCCTGCCGCTCGTCCATATGTATAAAGGCCTAATTAATTCCTTACTTAGATTTGGGTGTATTGGTTATATGTTGTGTAATTGTTAGATATTACTGCACTGTCGGAACAAGAAGCACAAGCATTTCGCAACACCCAAATTAACATCTGCTAAACATGTGTATGTGACCAATACCATTTGATTTGTGGATACCACTTTTATGTCTCTGTGTCCAGCATGAAGTTTACAGGTAGTTTTGCAAGCCAATGCTAACTAGCATGCTAGTATATACCCATATACATTGCACTAACGCTAGTTAGAATTGGTTAGCAAAACTACCCCTAACTTCCTCTCACTGGACACAGAGACATACAAATGGTATCCATGAGTTTATCTGACTCTGAGGAAGCAGAAGGGCCTCATTACCAAAATCCCGAAGTATCCCTTAAAAGCTTTAAAAACAGAGCTCATTACAAAGCCAATCAAAACACAGTCTGGGCGGGACTAGAATATAGCAACAAATGTGACTCGTTTTGGGAAACTAGAGGTATTTGGTATGTTACTACTTCATAGGAGAGGCATACATTTTTTATCAAAATGCATTAATAACAAACTTGTATTCCATCCGTAAATATGAATAACATTTTTTAATTTACGAGCCTAGTTGGTTTAGCCACGGAAAAAGACAGGAACCTTCCCGCTAACCACGATTGGCTGAGATAATGGATGGGCTGGATATGCTGGGAGATGAGTTTGGATTGGTCTGCCATGCAGCATGCTTCTGTCTATAACATGAGCTGCTCAGTATGTATTGATATTCCTTTCTACCATATCACTGGCTTCAAAAAGTCAAACAGTGGGCAGACAGAGGGGACCCAGGACAGAGCCAATGAGCTGAACCAATTTTTTAACAGGTTCAATATGAGCTCTGTCCACCCCCCCTCCAGCTCTCCAGGCCACACACCCTCATTTTCTCAAAAGTGGGGTTACAAGTTTATCAACCTTTAAAGCAGAATTACTTTCCCATTGTTCCTGAACTGCAGTGTATGATATAACATTTTCTAAGTCTCTACTTTTTTTCAATGTAAAAAACACAATTTAAAATGTTGCTATCTATGACCGAATCGAGGCGGTCGGACACAAATCATATCAATGCTGACTGGGAGGAATCTAGTTATATAGCCAATCATACTGTGTAGCCTGGCTGGGCCCCATAACTAGCAAAGCATAACAATTCATTCTGTACCTGTATCATATGAACAGGGCTACACAGCCAAACTATACAGATAAATCAAAACATGTGCATAAAGTTATTAACGTAGTGGAACCAGCCTGATGCTGCGTTCACCATTCTATTTGAAGTGAAATAGAATGGGGAACACAGCGATCAGGCTGATTCCAGCAGGCTATGAAGTTATATGTTACAGTTTCGGCAGCAGGTAGCCGATTCGTTAGAGCGTTGGGACCGTAACCAATAGGTTGCTGGATCAAATCCCCGAGCTGACAAGGTAAAAATCTGTCGTTCTGCCCCTGAACAAGGCAGTTAACCCACTGTTCCTAGGCCGTCATTGTAAATAAGAATTTGTTCTTAACTGACTTGCCTATTTAAATAAAGGTCAAATAAAAAACATGCAGCCATATGTGTATTTCATATTTTTTGTTATTTCTCGTGTTTTTGTTTTTCTAGTATGACATTGTTATTGATTACTGAATTGTTGGGTTTTGAGTTTGCAAGAAAGACATTTCACTGTACTTGTACATGTGACATTAAAAACTTGAAACTATTTATTCGGTATAGACGAACACATTACAACTTTAGACCAAAAGATTGTAATTTACTCCACAGTGAACAAATGTTCTTTGAGAGTGTAAAATGGGCCAGGAGCTCCAGGTGTTTTAACCTTACTGTGTCTGGGCTGCACTTCAATCTCCTAAATAGCTGTGATAAGATTCAACTGGCCCATCTGCTCCGAGATAGGGAAGGCAATAACGCTCCTGCTGGCACATATCACACACTCAGCCCCTACAGACACCCCTGGCTTTGAGATCATCCTATTACTGCTATCTCCACTTGTGTGTGAGAAAGAGAGCTGATCCCATTCTTCCCGACTGCTCTCTGCGATAAGACATTTGGCTTGGCGTCTCTGATGAAAGTCTGAATGCTGATGCTAAAAACTGATAGGATACTATCTAATACAGCCCCCTAAAGTCTGCTTCCCAATCCAGGTCAACAAACTGCAGCTTTGTCCCTCACCTCAATCCCCCTTTTTGGATGTTAGACAAGTCTGAAGTAGGCTGTATTTGCAAGACTTCCTGTAGAGCCACCAGAACCTCCAAATGATCAACACACTCTGGATTTGCTAAATCAGGACACAGTAAGTTGAGTACATCCACATGGTGAGAGTGTGCAGGTGCTTGGTGTAGCCTAAATGCTCCAGACGAAGACCTCTGTCTGGGGGTCAGTGGGGCCTGCCCTTCCCCCTGCTGTGCTCACATTAAATGCTACAGTACCCTCCCTGTCTGAGCTGCTCTTACCCAGCAGAACCATCAGAACCGTTCCATTAGAACTGAACCTCCCACCTCGCTCAAACAGAGCCTGCTCCATTCCAGATCAACCACCCACTGGGTAGGAGCGGGTGCCCATTCAGGCAGACAAGAGTTAGAAAACACTGTAGAGCAGAGCTGGCCAACCGTTCTCATAGCCAATGAAAGTATTTTCCTCCTGCAACCACATGAAGAGGCAGAGGAAGAGTGGAATACATGATGTTAGGACTAATCCCTGCCATGTACAACAGCCTCACCGCAAGACGCCAACACGTGCACGCCCAATGGCCAGACTGGAGGCAAGCTCCACTGAACCTTTGTTACTTAATACAAGTCATGAGTTCCCCCATAAACGTAGGGGGTAACAGGGGAGGGTAAAAGAGCGAGAGTGAGAAAGACTCAGAGAAAAAAAAATGGAGAGAGCAAGAGACAGAGAGAGTGGGTGAGAGAAAGAGGGAGAGACAGAATGGGTGAAAGAGAGAGAGAGAGATTCAACACAACACACAACACTGTTTTCCCCCTGTGGGCCAAGAGAAATGAACACATATTATTTATTTACCCTTATTTTACCAGGTAAGTTGACTGAGAACATATTCTCTTTTACAGCAACATTAGAAACCTTGTTATACAGTAGATATGATATATGAATATAGTCTTGGATAAATAAACACACATCATAGCAGAACTACAGTCAGATTAACCCACAACCCTGGCCAAAGAAAATTACATGGGCAGAAAGGCCACCAAGTCAAGCAAGGTTTTCCCTAAATTATGAGAAAATAATAACAGTTACAGCAGCATAATGACTACTGATCATTGGTGACATAGGTCAGATAAACTTACAAAACCCATTCTCTAGTCTCCACCTTTTCTATATCCCCTGTGCCTATGTGAACCATAATTCTAGGCCCAGCCAAACTGCAACCCTCTTTAAAATCCAAACCCTAACAATATCTCGCTCCATCCCTATTCAAATCCCAGACTGATTCTCAAAAAAGTAATTCCAGGGTCCATAAAAGTGAACTATCATACAGTATCTGAATTATGTGAAATTTGACTTTTCAACAGTAGTATAATATTTTAACTATAACTGCTCCAGCACAAATGTACTCACTGGGTCTGTGCCAGGCAGCCTGGAGCCAAGGTAGGCTGTGAGTCAGGGGTGCGCTGCAGGTTAGTGAGCTCCAGCATGTCCACCTGCACATCAGTGGTGTGTCCTGGCAAAGGCTGCAGCACAGTCAATATCTTCTCCACAAGGCTGTCACCATGGTGACCAGCAGCCCCTGAGGACAAGGAAAAACAGAGAGAGCGATTTAAACCAAAAATAAGGTCCAAGTAAAAATTAATTAATTATGTGTGTAAGAGGAAAATAATATGGAATAAGGAATTGTGACAATGAAATGCCCTTTCTGTTAGGCAGGGAGGTGCAACAATTAAGTAATTCAGACAAGCGGAAAGTGTGAATGTTGGACTCTTGGCATGGTTGCAGCTTGGCATGTTAATGGACATCAGTAGTTGTACAAGACTGTGTTATGCACCTGTTATATCCAGTGTCCTGTCAATGAAGACGATGGATGCTTTATTGGGGGCTGTCTTTCTGCGGGTTTTGGCTTGAGGATGACTGGCCAATTCCCCAGCGATGAGACGGCTCATTGGACCCAAAGCAAAGCTCTCTTCCCGGGTGCTGGTGGACTCAAACATGGAATTAACCGCAGAGGCCAGAGATTTAATTTCAATCTGCAGCTCCGGAGAAAGAGAGTGCATGTCAACATCAGTCAAACTGCCGAACCTCTTATTCCCTGGGCGCTTTATATTGATGGTCTCGAGGTCCCGTGGCAGCAGCGGGAACAGGTGCACGAAGGTGGGCGCGAGAAGGAGCTGTGGTGACACGGGAGCAAAGACCACGGGCGCATGCATGACTTCAGCGGTGTAGTTCATATCTCCCATCCACTCACACAGTTTATCTTCAAACTGCTCGAACACAGGATTCCCCTCTAATTCAGCAGTGACATTGTTTGCGATGAGGTGTATGGAGTGGGCTACGGTGGTGAAAACGACACAGTACTGAAAATGACTGAGGCCAACGATGTCTTGTATAATGTCAGCTGTTCTCCCTTTGAGCAGAGTGCTCACCACAAACACCGCCTTTGGTTCGTTTTCACCACCGGCTTCGAAGCTCGAAAACTGTTTTACATTACGAGCACCAGACTCAAATACACTGGTAGCGCCACCGTTCCAATGAAGACTCTCAGCACACTTGTCGTCTATGAAAACCACCGCTTTCTTTACCTTTGACAACACTTTGTCCCACATCTGACCGGGGAAACACGTAAAGCTCTCAGTTGGTAACATTGTTCAGCTGATACTGTCGTTTAGACCGACCGAAAAGTACAATATTTCTATTAAATTGTCAGGCAGACGCTATTCCAAAACAACAACACAGACACGTGTGAGTCTCTTAATGCTGACGTGGCATTCCACGTCGCGGCAGATATACGTAATTATACGTCTGCTGCACCGGTTTCATTTGGGAATGTTCTGCATTTGCTATTTATTAAAAACTGAAATTAGACTGAATTGAGTTTCCTCATATAGCAATATACTAGCCACACTACACAAAAATACATGTCTTGAATAAAAATAAGAAAAATAGATATGCTTATCGTGAAGCTCAGAAATAAAGTTGCAAGCTTGTTTGACATACTGTAATGGGAATATGTTTAAAGAAATTTATACATTGTAGCAAATAAAGATAATCTCAAGACATACCGACCAATTGGGAGACTCCTTTTTCTTCCTATGTGGATTTACGTCGGTGAAAGGTGAACTGTCCCTATAGAAACGTGTGTGTATTCAAGTAAACTGTCACTATTTTTGACGGATAAGGTGACACGCTGTCCTTTCCGTTATTTTTAAAAATGTAATCGTTGAAACTAATAGTTTAAAACTTGAAAATATTCGCTGTGAAAATCTAAAGTTTGGCGAAATAACTGTTATTTCATTGAGAGTTATTTTATTAGCTAAAGTAACTTTCAAGTTGTGTGATTCAGAAGAATTTATAGACATATGTATGTCGCCGGCAGAATAATTTGACAAAGCTTCTGACGCAAACTGGGGCTATGAAGAGGAATAATGTTTATATAGAAGTAGTTATAACAGTATTTAGCGTTTAAATAGTTACAGTTTTGTATGGCTACCATTCTGTGTCTGGAAAATGATGAGCTGTCACATTTCTGTTAGCTAGCTAGCTAACCACAACACCAGTACCACGTTGACAGTGCGACAGCTGTTTGGGATGTTTTCTCCTACTGCATTTTTCCTGTAACCTTTTTGGTAGGGAGTGAATATGAGCACAATGTCCAATGACTATGAAATACAATTCCAAGCACAAGGAAGTTCCGGCATTTAGATATTTGGAGACCGTTGTGATATTGTCTGTTTTGATTTTGAGTGTATGATAGATGAGTGAGGAGAAGGCAGATGAAGAGGCATCTAATGGGTAGGTGACAGGTAAAACATCCACTGTTAAACTTTTGTTTGTACATAGCAGACATTCACCTATTCCATCCTCAATTTATCACTTGCCACTGGGCACAGACTCAATTCAGGTCTATTCAACGTTGGTTCAAGAACAACACATAGCCACAGTATTCCCTCTGAGTCAGCTAGTACCGATTCTACAAATCTTTGCCATTATAGCATACCTGTTTTATCATCTCCAGCTTCATCTCCCCTATTTGCACTAAATCTTTCTTGCGTTCAAACCATTTTGACCATGAGTGATCATTTACATTTTACATTTTAGTCAGTAAGCAGTGAGCAGTGAACTGATTCAGAATAAGATGGACTGGCAGCTTCATTCCCCATTAGGACCAATTGTTCTTTATTAATGAAGCGTTTAGATATAATGCACTTTTCACTGCTTAATAATGACTGAGCAATATCGTTACCTCTGGGTTGTGTGAGTCTGACGCCGCTATGTGCAATGCTTGAAATGTGCAGCCAGTCAAGTGGAACATTAAGAACTATTTGGATGCTCGTTAAATCCTTGGCTGGGCAGGCGCTGTTTGTTTGTGAGTGTGGTAAAGTGGATCTAAGGCTCCATTAGATAGAGGCTATGACGGTCGCTGTGTTCGGCTTTGTTAAAGCGTATCGCCTCAGAGTAAACGCAGCATTTTCAGAATAAAACAGTCTCTCTTTTAGCTGCTCGACCATTACGTTATATTAGGGATTCTTCAAACAATAGGCTGTCATTTGACTTTCATCCCTTTACAAGGAAATGTACAGTATGCAGTCTGCAGACAAGTTAAGTAATAGCCGTTTGCATATCTCTAACATCCCCCTGTACTCTATTCTTCAAATTTTACATAAGTCTCAATCTAAGCATACTGTGTGTTTTCTAGTGATGCTATGTTTTTTTCACAGTGCAAAGCCCCAGCCGACTGCTAAGGTCCATGAGAATGGAGTAGTGAAGCAGATACCTACTGCTCAGGGTTATGGAGGAGTCGAGCTGGGATAAACAACACTCATCTGTTTTGATGGAAACCCATCATGTTATGGCCTCAGAACCCTTCTTACTATTTGGCATATTCCTCATTAACTGTGTGTGTGATACATGTAATGCTTTTATGAATGTATGTTGTCTCCATCTTTGTCTTTGTGTTTATGTAATGTCAGGATACAGGTCAGGAAGACCAAGAAAGGGACAGCGACAATGAGGATGATGATGATGTGTGTGTACCCATTGGAGATATAAAGACTGGAGCCTCGTCTCAGCCGTTCAAGTGAGAATCTACAGCAATGTGTTAAATACAGCAGTGTGTTACTTTCCTGCAATCTGGATTAGTTTTGAAGCTCCAATTTGAGTTGGGAAGAGCATAATATATCAGACCCTGTACACTGTTAGTACACTGCTTACATCCTTAACTTGCATGTTCTGTTAAAATGAATTACCGTAATCTAAATGTGATTTCTGTCTATCTGAGCAATCTGGTTGGACGCCCTAAGTAGGTTACACACCCAATGCATATGGTTCCAGTACATTTCTCAAATGTCCGGTAAATTCAAATGCTGGGCCACATTTTCCTAAGGAAAACCCTGGAGTGAGATTATGTGTTGCAGGTGTAAGATCAGGCCTGGCTCATGAATGGTCTGTGATACGGTATGTTCAGCTTTCGGTTGTGTTAGGGTTTAGGCTCTGACCACTCTTTATCGAGGATTCCTGGAAAGCCTACTGTGAGAAAGAGAGAGGAGACTACGCACAGGGTATGAGGTCATGAACCACGCTTCAGCCACTAAACGCATGGTAAAATATGTATTTATTTTTGTACATGGATACAAGATTATGTATTATCACAATATAAGTGCAATAATTGTTTCCATTAAAGAAACATTCTCAGGCTTTGACGTTGTTGAGTCTGTGTGAGTGAGTTGCTCTTCCTCTTAGGTCCACCAGGGACGTTCAGGCGATGGAGATAGGGATGGGGCCTTCCCTGCTTTAGGTCTGACTACTCCTCCCCGAGCAACAACTACAAATCAGCCTTGTCGAGGTAAGTACCCTGGTTTGTCCCCCTCTCCCCTCTCTACCACTGTATGTATCACAGCAGCTGTGGCATGAATAACCATACTACACATGTCTGTGGTAACCACTAACAGCCGGTCATTACTACCTCACTTCCCTGGTCACTGCCATCAGGGTGGTCAATGGTTTGTATTGGCCAGTGGTACCTGTGTCTGAGGTAAGGTTCTTACCGAACACATTACATCCTGAAATGTTTTGAAGTGATAAGTCATGAAAGGTATGTTAAGTCACTTAACTATTAAATGGATAGAAATAAAGGTACTGCGAGCGTTGCTTAGTTAAACTGCTCTGTTCCCTCTAATGAAGTCCTCATGTGCACCACTTCCTGTCACGTTCCCGTTAACAGCCACCTGTGAAAGGAAGTTTTTAGCGTTGGGGCAGGCCAAGCCCTGTGGGGGGCATGTGAAGACTAGGGCCATGGAGTTTTACTGCTCAATTACAGTGGGCAATCATTTACGGGCTTGAGCCCGTAGCAGCAGACGTTAGCAGACTGTGTTTGTAAACACTCCTGTCCTCTCAGCCCCATGGCCTCATTCTGGTTCCACTCAGGGACCAGGTGCTCTACACCTCATAAGGAAGAGTGATGGACTACCACAAACACACACTCCTCCTCCTTGCTTTCCCTCTGTCTCTGTCCTTCTCCCCTCCTACTTTCTCACTCCCTCCAATCCTGTATCTTGTGAGTTTAGCAGGGCTCATGTCTGAGGGGGATAAGGGTGACTAACACAGGCCACTTAATTAAAGGTCCATCTCTATATGATGCCCCCCCGCCCCCTCAGCAAGGTTCCCCTTAGGGGAGGTGATGTGAGTTTGAGCCTTACTCAGCGGTCATGCTTCTCCCTCTCTCTTGGTGACACGACCGACACCGGGCCAGATGGGTAGCAGGAAGTCCGAGCATGACAAACACAAATATACACAGCATTGTGAAGCGGATGAAGCGTTAAATGAGGCCTCCCTACACTACAGACCCTCTCTCTCCCTCTGTTGAGCTGTGAGAACGCTGGTGGCTCCGGAAGGGTGAAAGTTCAAACAAAGATGGTTTAGTATGAAGATGTGTAGAAACTGCTTCTCCAATAGAAATCCCAGATCATGCTTGTAGGCTATGTCATGGCGACATTCGGCTAGCTAAGCTAATGCGCAGAAACACATCATTGGTTTTAACGGTCGTCTCACACCGAACTGTGCATGTGCAGGCTGTCAAATCAAAGGCAATCCTTCGATATAAAGTTGTTTTTGATGAAAATGAAAACGTGTCCGTTTATCACTTTCACACAGTTGGAGTAATAACATGTTCAGCTACTTAAGACATTGGCTTGAATCTATGTTGTGCCATTAGATTTAGAGAACATTAACAACTAAGGAATCATTTTTCACTTCCCTCATTGACCTCTCAAAACCACTGTCTGGTCTGCCGAGTCTGCTTCACAAGCATTCCCGGAAGTCTCGTAATGTTGGGCCTCTGGGTTTAGAAACTCTGTGGTTCAAGCTTAATGCTTGGTTGAAGGAGCACATATTGTATTCTCTCCACATTCCCGAAACTCAAATCAAATAACATTTTATTGGTCGCATACACATATTTTGCCGATGTTATTGCGGGTGTGGCGAAATACTTGTGTTCCTAGCTCCAACAATGCAGTAATATCTAACAATACACAACAATACACACAAATCTAAAAGTAAAATAATGGAATTAATAAAGAACAAAGAATACAATTCAGGAAAGTCGTGTTCCTGGTCAAAATGCTGGTGTGTTACCGCCTCTGATATTCAAAAGTGTGAAATAACACAAAACAAATACAAAGAAATACTGCAAAGTTGCTTAGGAGCCTGACTGTGTCCAGCCTAAGGGAGGGTTAGTGTGGTCCTTTCTTGTCTGTCACATTTTAATTCCATGTACCTTTGAGAAAGTAATGTTGGCATTAATGAACCTGGAAGAAGGTTATGATGGTCACAGGCATTATATAATATACTGTAAATTCCTAATATTGAAATGCACCCTCTTTTTCCCTCGGAACAGCCTCAATTCATTGGGGCATGGACTACAAGGTGCCGAAAGCGTTCCACAGGGATGCTGGCCCATGTTGACGCCAATACTGCCCACAGTTTTGTCAAGTTGGCTGATAGTGGATCTCTACTCCGAATAGTTCGTTCCATATCATCCCACGGATGCTCAATTGGATTGAGATTTGGTGACTAGTCAGGCCACTGCAGTAAGCTGAATTCACTGTCATGTTCGTGGAACCATTCCTGGACAATCCTTGCCTTGTGGTATGGGGCATTATCCTGCTCCACCTTTATCAAGGGGCCCAATGTGGGCCATGAAAACACACCCCACACCATCACACCACCACCACCAGCCTGCAATGTTGAAACACAACATGGTAGATGCATGTACTCATGTGGTTTTCTCCATACCCTAGTCCTCCCATCAGTGTGAAACGGCAGAAACCGGGATTCATCAAACCAGGCAATGTTTTTCCTATTCTCCAGTGTTTTTTCGTTCCTCTGCCCACTGGAACCGCAGTTTCTTGTTTTTTGCTGAAAGAAGTGGAACTCTGTAAGATCGTCGGCTGTCATACCCCATTCATGTTTTCGACCACTGGCCTGCCATTGGCTGGATGTCCTGGACCATTCTTGATACACACAGGAAATTGTTGAGCGTGAAAAACCCAGCAGCGTTGCACTTCTTGACACACTCAAACCGGTGTGCCTGGCACCTACTACCATACCCTGTTCAAAGGCACTTAAATCTGTTGTCTTGCCCATTCACCCTCTGAATGGCACACATACACAATCCATGTCTCAAATGTCTCAAGGCTTAAAATCTCCCTTTCATCTACACTGACATCAATAAGGGATCATAGCATTCACCTGGTCAGTCTATGTCATGGAAAGTGCAGGTGTTCTTAATGTTTTGTACACACAGTGTTTGTATATATACTGAACAAAAATATAGTTACAGTTACAGAGTTACAGTTCATATAGTCCCGTGTAGCTCAGATGGTAGAGCATGGTTTCTTGCAATGCCAGGTTTGTGGGTTTGATTCCCAAGGGGGACCAGTTTGAAAAAAGTATGAACATGTATGCACTAACTAACTAAGTCGCTCTGGATAAGAGCGTCTGCTAAATGACTAAAATGTATATTAGGAAATCAGTCAATTGAAATACATTCATTAGTCCCTAATCTAAGGATTTCACATGACTGGGCAGGGGTGTTGCCATGGGTGGGCCTGGGAGGGCATTTTTCCCCACAAAAGGGCTTTATTACGGGCAGAAATACTCCTCAGTTTCATCAGCTGTCCGGGTGGCTGGTCTCAGACGATCCCGCAGGGGAAGAAGCCGGATGTGCCGGTCCTGGGCTCGCGTGGTTACACGTGGTCTGCGTTTTGAGGCCGGTTGGATGTAGTGCCAAATTCTCTAAAACAACGTTGGAGACTGCTTATGGTAGAGAAATTAACATTACATTCTCTGGCAACAGCTCTGGTGGACATTCCTGCAGTCAGAATGCCAATTGCACGCTCCCTCAAAACTTGAGACATCTGTGGCATGTTGTTGTGTGACAAAACTTAGACCACTGCGCCACTCTGAAGGCCGTTATGGAACATTTCTGGCACCATCAACGTTATTGGAGGACATGGACAAACTGGTACCATCAGCCGGGTAGAGGAACGGAGACATCACAATATAGAAGGAAGTAACATCCAGGTTTGTGTGTCTGTGTTATTCTAAACTACACCTTGTATTACTCTTGATTTAATCTATTAAATTTGCCTGCCTAGTACCTGCGTGTGTGCATGCATTATAGGTGCTTTCCGAGCCGGCTGATGCGGAGCCTACTCCCACTAAGATGCCCCCCTTCTTCCCCCCGGCTCCACCCTACAATGTCAACTCCGCCCCTCCACTCATTCCTCCACCACGTAAGTTACCTCAGCCCCTCACAAACACACAAACATTGCTCTCTGTCTGTGTGCCCTCTGTTCAGCGGAACAGTTATGCAATATAAATGGCAAGGTTATGGATTGGATAAAGACACTGCTTGAAGGTCATAGGTCAGACAGACTGGTGAGAGTCACTCTGTTTGCTTCCTGGAGTCATGGAAAAAAGCAGTTCAACTATGACACTCTCTTTCTCTCTTGGGGGAACAGATTCGAGTGTAACCCAGAGAGTTGCAGGTGTAAATCCCATGCTGGGAACCCCTGAAGGACAGGCACCATAAGTGATAGTAAATAACATTGCATGTTGAAGGACAGGTTTGGGAGTTGGAGGTGAACGCAGATGGGTTAACATAAACGTGCAGGGGTGTGTACGTCTGTGTACGTGTATTTGTGTGCATGTGCGCAACAGTGTGCACTCTATTGGTGAGTGTGTTTTTCCCCAGGTGTGTGTAATTCTGTCCAGGTGTGGGGGTGCCAGTGCTGTCAAGTCTGTCTGACTTCCTCCTCATCGCCTGATGAATATGAGGCAGAGGGCAGGAAGTCTTCCCTGGCCTGAGCTCACAGCTGAGCGCAGCCTGCCATCGCTTCATCTTCAAAGATTCCAAAATAGCAGCCCTCTATTCACCCCTCACACACTCCCAGCACCCCCTAAGTTCAATGAACCCCGTACCGCATGTTGTTCAACCCGTGCCAAAACTCCTAATACAACCAAAATATCAAACATCCTGTCGACCAGGCAAACCTGGCTTTCCTTCTTTAAGTTACAGGCTCTGCCTCCTTTTGTGATGCAAATGTTCAACGTGATAAAAATAGCTCCTGGAAAAAAGAAAAAGTGCAGAGCCAGCAGATTGGAGGGAGAGAGAGAGAGGGCTTTGTTACTCTTGGTGCAGTAAGGTCACATTAGCGGTCTAGTATTATTGCTTGATAGGGACAGGTTTTAGTGTGGGTTTGTGTCGTCATTGCATGCCAGTCTGTTGTGAAGCACTAAGGGATGTTGTCTGGAGCTCTAGTGTAGAACTGGTTGTACTGATCAGTGTAGTTTGGCACATACAGTGTGGGTAGTTTGACACCTGTACTGACTGATATGGCTGCGACGGTCTTGGAATTTGAGCTTACGGTAATTGGCCAGGCCAATGTACACGGTCACCAACATAACCGTTCAAGAATGTGGATATGCTTCATAGTAAAACCTATTTGAAACAAGCCATTACACTTTGTTATTATCATGACATTTCATTATTGTTATTACTTTTAAATATGAATCAACAAATTAAGAAATGCACAAAAGCATTCAAAAGAAGTCAGATGGGTTTTCCCTTAATATTTACATAACTTCAGAAACCCTACTGCTGCGGTCATTCGATGCTGCAGTCATTCGATGGCAGTGGCATTGGCGTATGTTCTTCAAACAGAGGATGCTGTAATGAGAGAAATAATGTAGCCTAAGCTACTGAAAATAGGCTTTTTTCAATATTAAATCATGACAGGAGTGTTTGATTCTTATTAAAGAGATGGAGTCCAGACAGGCTTTTTTAGGAAACTTTCTGAACAGAGAGAATAGAGAGAATCAGAACTCACACACGCCCACCCCCGTAAAAGCACCAGACAATCAAAGCCACCAGCGTGTCAGACACAAGCAAATATTGATCCTTTCCTTAAAACATATTAAAACCTAGGCCTATCTTAGGCTTTCCGAAAGTGTACTGTAAGATAATGAATTGACACGTAAAGTATGAAGGGGACAGCTATAGTATGAAGATGAAATGGACAATCATTAAAATAGAAACAAATACACATGTCCATAGCCTATTTATCAGTGATGCTGATTATCGAGGGGGAGAGTGTTGGAAAGATTTTTCAAATACTGTGAGAAATTATTACAATTTGAATGGCTGTTAAAAATTAATCATGTTTTTTTGCGAAGAAAAAGCCATATCTTCCTCTGTCCAGTGTCTCTGTTCTTTTGCCCATCTTAATCTTTTATTTTTATTGGCCAGTCTAAGAAGGCCAGCATCCCGGAGTCGCCTCTTCTCTGTTGATGTTGAGACTGCTGTTTTGCGTGTACTATTTAATGAAGCTGCCAGTTGAGGACTTGTGAGGCGTCTGTTTCTCAAACTAGACACTCTAATGTACTTGTCCTCTTGCTCAGTTGTGCACAGGGGCCTCCCACTCCTCTTTCTATTCTGTGAAGGGAGTAGTGCAAAGCGTTGTACGAGATATTCAGTTTCTTGGCAATTTCTCGCATGGAATAACCTTAATTTCTCAGAACAAGAATAGACTGATGAGTTTCAGAAGAAAGTTCTTTGTTTCTGGCCATTTTGAGCCTGTAATCGAACCCGCAAATGCTGATGCTCCAGATACTCAACTAGTCTAAAGCAGGACAGTTTTATTGCTTCTTTAATCAGCACAAAGGTTTTCAGCTGTGCTAACATAATTGCAAAAGGGTTTTCTAATGATCAATTAGCCTTTTAAAATAATAAACTTGGATTAGCTAACGCAACATGCCATTGGAACACAGGAGTGATGGTTGCTGATAATGGGCCTCTGTACGCATATGTAGATAACAACAACATGTCTAAGTTATCACAAAATGTTGAACGGTAGTGTGTGTGATAGATAGATAGATAGATAGATAGATAGATAGATAGATAGATAGATAGATAGATAGATAGATAGATAGATAGATAGATAGATAGATAGATAGATAGATAGATAGATAGATAGATAGATAGATAGATAGATAGATAGATAGATAGATAGATAGATAGATAGATAGATAGATAGATAGATAGATAGATAGATAGATAGATAGATAGATAGATAGATAGATAGATAGATAGATAAAGGTACCACGTTCATCTGTACAAACAATAGTACGCAAGTATAAACACCATGGGACCACACAGCCGTCATACTGCTCAGGAAGGAGACGCATTCTGTCTTTGTACTTTGGTGCGAAAAGTGCAAATCAATCCCAGAGCAACAGCAAAGGACCTTGTAAAGATGCTGGAGGAAACAGGTACAAAAGTATCTATATCCACAGTAAAACGAGTCCTATATCGGCATAACTATAAGTCTCTATAATCTATAAGTCTTTGCTAGGTAAATCTCCACCTTATCTCAGCTCGCTGGTCAGCAACACCCACCCGTAGCATACGCTCCAGCAGGTATATTTCACTGGTCATCCCCAAAGCCAACACCTATTTTGGCCGCAATTCCTTCCAGTTCTCTGCTGCCAATGACTGGAACGAATTACAAAAATCATTGAAGCTGGAGACTACTATCTCCCTCAATAACTTTAAGCATCAGCTGTCAGAGCAGCTTTCCGATTACTGCACCTGTACATAGCCCTTCTGTAAATAGCCCACGCTACTACCTCATCCCCATATTTATTATTTTTGCTCATTTGCATTCCAGTATATCTATTTGCACATCGTCATCTGCACATCTATCACTCCAGTGTGAATGCTAATTTGTAATTTATTTTGGCACTATCGCCTATTTATTGTCCTACCTTCCTAACCTTACTACATTTGCACACTCTGTACATATATATTCTATTTTCTATTGTGTTATTGACTGTACGATTGTTTATTCCCATGTGTAACTCTGTGTTGTTGTTTTCGTTGCACTGCTTTGCTTTGTCTTGGCCAGGTCGCAGTTGTAAATGAGAACTTGTTCTCAACTGGCCTACCTGGTTAAATTAAAGGTGAAATAAAAAAATAACCTGAAAGGCCGCCCAGCAAGGAAGAAGCCACCGCCATAAAAAGCCAGACTACGGTTTGCAACTGCACATGGGGACAAAGATTGTACTTTTTGGAGAAATGTCCTCTGGTCTGATGAAACAAAAATAGGACTGTTTGGCCATAATGACCATGTGTGTATATGCTGTTGAAGTCGGATGTTTACATACACCTTAGCCAAATACATTTAAACTCTGTTTTTCACAATTCCTGGCATTTAATCCTAGTAAAACGTACGTGTCTTAGATTAGTTAGGATCACCACTTTATTTTAAGAATGTGAAATGTAAGAATAATAGTAGAGAGAATGATTGATTTATTTCAGCTTTTATTTATTTCATCACATTCCCAGTTGGTCAGAAGTTTACATACACTCAATTAGTATTTGGTAGCATTGCCTTTAAATTGTTTAACTTGGGTCAACCGTTTCAGGTAGCCTTCCACAAGCTTCCCACAATAAGTTGGGTGAATTATGGCCCATTCCTCCTGACAGAACTGGTGTAACTGAGTCAGGTTTGTAGTCCTCCTTGTTCGCACACGCCTTTTCAGTTCTGCCCACAAATTCTCTAAAGGATTGAGGTCAGGGCTTTGTGATGGCCACTCCAATACCTTGACTTTGTTGTCGTTAAGCCATTTTGCCACAACTTTGGAAGCACGGTCTTCATCCATAAGCGTCAGTTACACGGTTATTCAATTATCATCACAGCCCTACTGACCGAAAATAACATTGTTATCCATCAGTGTCTGTAGTTCAGGTTTGTGTCAGGTTTGTGGGTCTTTTATAGTTATCTTCAGCTTATTGCTACAGATGACTACCACAGCAGCAGTCGTTGGAACATAATAGATCAATAATAGTAGAATAAACATTAAGGAGGTAGTCCTGCCAGTCCAAAGTAGTGCCTTTTAGCAAGTCATAGTGAATGCAGGCAGCCCATAGAGTGGGGCAGCAGCACGCTGTGCTCTCTAGAGTATATCGGCTCAATCTAAAAGCCTCCAGCATAATGACTCTGTGAAACGTTAGCATGAGAGAGAGCCACGCAAGCACAATCACCAGCAATTAGCCATCAGCCATTAGCTTTCTCATACGCTGCCAAGCGTTGAAACTTAAGCCATCATCAAACGCTCACTTTGAGGCCATAACAGGTAGAAACAATTACTCTCACACGCAAACATGGATGGCATGTGTGGAGGGAACTCTTTTGAAGTGTTTGTGTATTTTTGTGTGTTTACTGTGTGCATTGGTTCATGTGTAAAGATGCTCCATCACATTGAGCAACAGCTTTTGGAATTGAAATGGCTCAGTTAACTGAGTGTGCACTATCAAGACAAGGGTGTGATTTTGCATTACTAATGCATATGCATGAAACAGAACATCAGATGAAACAACTTGTTTTAATGGCATTTTGCTGTATTCTGTCATTAAATCTGTGTTTATGCAGGCTATGTATTATAGATGCATGCATGTGAAGCTTCTAATTGAGTGCTCTGTTGCAGTGCTGTGTTTCTTTGTGTGTTTTGTTTTTGTGGGGTTGAGTTTCCCTAGTGAAACCAATCACAGTGTGGCTTCAGGGTTCGGTCAAAGGCAGTGCCTGAAGCTAGACCAGCAGCAGGAGGCAGACAGCACCATGTTCAGAACTTTGTTTCCTGTGCCCTCTGTCCTCTGCTGCGGCTTTCTAGGAAGGACTATATAGTTCATCTGCTCTCTGACTAGATGTGTGCCTCCCTTAGGTTACCAGGTGGTACCAGGTGCAACAAATATTAGTGCATCGTATCACATCGAACCAAATCGCATCGATTCAATCTCTAATCAAACCGAAAAGCACAGAATCGTTTCAAACTAAAACGTATCGTTCCTGTATCGTATCGGAGGTAAGTATCGAATTGCCTTGAACGGGAAAGAAGCACATCTACAGGTCAATTAGGCCCATTATTGGCTCATGAGTAGTTGTTGGCCTCGAGCAGTGATATGTCCAATGACCTTGGATAAAAAGCCTTCTGAGGTCACTAACTGCATGTACTTTTGTGTTGTGTGTGTGTGTGAGGCTATTTTAAAAGATTGTATTTTCTGAGGTGGGAGGAAGTTTTCATTTGTACATTAGGCCTACCCTATGAACCTGTTGACATAGTGACCGACTGTGTGTATTCTGCTGAAGAGTGGAGGGATAATGTTGTTTTAACTGATGTTATTATGACTATGTCTGTACGTGCTTTCCAGGGATCCCCATCAATGTTCCTCCACCTGGTAAGCATTTCTATTGTGATGGAAACTGGGTGTTGTGTGTCACCGATGTTGCTTGTAGTCTACACTTGATGTTGTGCATCGCAGATGTTGGTGTGGTTGTTGTCGTTGCTGCTTTGATGGCTTGATCCTGACACAGACTGAATGTTTTGTGAAATCTCACACACACACACACACACAGTTGGTGATCAGTAATACCTTTAAGTTAGTTGTGAGAAGAGGGAATTGGAAATTATTCTGGTCCAATGCGGTAGGCAATGATTGCCTATCCGCAGTCCGGAAAACACATTTTCTATTATCTGTTTATTGCACAGTAATCAGGACTTGATGACTGACAGACAATGTCCTCTTTCCTACAGGCTACCCTCCTGGAGCACCCCCGCCCTCTCTGATCCCTACTTTAGACAGGTGAGTCTCTGTTCTGTCCTGTGTGTGTGTCTGTCTGTCTACAGAATGATGGCGCTCTGACTGTCTGTACAGGATGCACTACAGGGGCTGTAGGCGTAGAAGCTGGAGAGTGAGAAAAGACAGGGACAGAGAGAGAGAAGAGTGAGAACACAGCTACTCACCAACCAGAGAGAGTGGAGCCGGGAGAACACACAAGCAAGAGATAGTGAAAAGGATAGGATAGAAAGTAAAAAGAAAAAGAAGTCAGGAGAAGGAGATTAATGTACGTAGAGAGATTATTGACAGTATAGTATAAGTGATAGACAGCAACAGAGGTAGGATCTTAATTTGATCGCTCTTTTATTGCTGAGAATTTTCATGCATCGCAAGAAATCCAGATGAGCTTTGTGGTTTACATAAATGAACTGAAAACCCACACTAACACACGGTTATATTAACAGTATTGAACTTTTCATGTAGCCTATTTTTGGCTAGCTAATAGCCTTATCACCGACCAAGCAGCATAATAGACTGTTTGGCGGAGTTGGCTTAACTGGACTGTGGACAACGTGTAAATTACAGTCAGAAGTTTACATACACCTTAACTAAATACATTTAAACTCAGTTTTTCACAATTCCTGACATTTAATCCTAGTACAAATTCCCTGTCTTCTTGACAAACATCTGCTGCCATCTACCAGGATGATGAAGATGAAACGAGGGTGGACATTTCAGCAAGACAATGATCCCAAACACACAGCCAAGGAAACTCTCAATTGGTTTCAAAGAAAGAAAATAAAGCTGCTAGAATGGCCCAGCCAATCACCTGACTTAAATCCCATTGAAAATCTATGGAAAGAACTGAAGATCAAGATTCATAGAAGAGGCCCACGGAACCTTCAAGATTTGAAGACTGTTTGTGTGGAAGAATGGGCCAAAATCACACCAGAGCAATGCATGCGACTAGTTTCTCCATACAGGAGGCGTCTTGAAGCTGTCATTACCAACAAAGGCTTTTGAACAAAGTATTAAATAAATATCAGTAAGTGTGTTCAATACTTTTTCCCTGTGTCATTTCACATTATTACACATAACTTAATATCTGAACTTATTTGTTTTGGTTTCTTTGTATGTATGGATTACTTGGGTTGTTACCAACATCTGGTGAAAATGTCAATGTCAAAATAGCACCTTTGGAAATATATTTACTGAGAAAAATGGTGACGTGTTCAATACTTATTTCACCCGCTGTATGCTTGGGGTCATTATCCATTTGGAAGACCCATTTGCGACCAAGCTTTAACTTCCTGACTGATGTCTTGAGATGTTGCTTCAATATATCCACATCATTTTCCTTCCTCATGATGCCATCTATTTTGTGAAGTGCACCAGTCCCTCCTGCAGCAAAGCACCCCACAACATGATGCTGCCACCCCCGTGATTCACAGTTGGGATGGTGTTCTTCGGCTTGCAAGTCTCCCCCTTTTTCTTCCAAACATAACGATGGTCATTATAGCCAAACAGTTCTATTTGTGTTTCATCAGACCAGAGAACATATCCCCAAAAAGTATGATCTTTGTCCCCATGTGTAGTTGCAAACTGTAGTCTGCTTTTTAATGGTGGTTTTGGAGCAGTGGCTTCTTCCTTGCTGAGCCGCCTTTCAGGTTATGTCAATATAGGACTCGTTTTACTGTGGATATAGATACTTTTGTACCTGTTTCCTCCAGCATCTTCACAAGGTCCTTTGCTGTTGTTCTGGGATTGATTTGCACTTTTCGAACCAAAGTACTTTCATCTCTAGGAGACAGAAAGTGTCTCCTTCCTGAGTGGTATGACGGCTGCGTGGTCCCATGGTGTTTATACTTGTGTACTATTGTTTGTACAGATGAACGTGGTACCTTCAGGCATTTGGAAATTGCTCCCAAGGATGAACCAAACTTGTGGAGGTCTACACATTTTTTTTTTTTGAGGTCTTGGCTGATTTCTTTAGATTTTCCTATGATGTCTTGCAAAGAGGCAATGAGTTTGAAGGTAGGCCTTGAAATACATCCACAGGTACACCTCCAATTGACTCACATGATGTCAATTAGCCTATCAGAAGCTTCTAAAGCGATGACATCATTTTCTGGAATTTTCCAAGCTGTTTAAAGACACAGTCAACTTAGTGTATGTAAACTTCTGATCCACTGGAATTGTGATATAGTTAATTATAAGTGAAATAATCTGTCTGTTAACAATTGTTGGAAGAATTACTTGTGTCATGCACAAAGTAGATGTCCTAACCGACTTGCCAAAACTATAGTTTGTTAACATGAAATCTGTGGAGTGGTTGAAAAATGAGTTTTAATGACTTCAACCTAAGTGTATGTAAAGTGTATGTAAACCTCCGACTTCAACTGTATATTTAGTCTCCAAATGCTTATTGAAAACATAAATACATTTGCACAATGAGCACTTGTTGTCTGTCATACGTTGTTAAAGTTGTTGGTTAGCTAGCTAGCTTCTAGACATATTAGCATAGACATGACATCAGTCAAAACACCTCAGAACAAGACATGGTATCAATATCGAGATACAACGAGCTGAAACGACCCACCTACGATTCCCCACATGGCAGCTCTGTTTCATTGTTGCTAGCTATCTCACCGTTCAGTTCATAACAACGCACGCCTTCCGGGACGTTGTCAGCCAACCGGTATATGGACTATCCTGTTGCTGCAGGATTATTCTGCTGTGACAATATACACTGAGTGAACAAAACATGAACGCCTTCCTAATATTGAGTTGCACCCCCTGCCCCAGCTATACCCTCAGTTCCACAGGGATTGGTGGCCCAGGTTGACTCCAATGCTTCCCACAGTTGTGTCAAGTTGGTTGGATATCCTTTGGGTGGTGGACCATTCTTGATACACACAGGAAACTGTTGAGTGTGAAAGACCCAGCAGTGTTGCAGTTCTTGACACACTCAAACCGGTGAGCCTGGCACCTACTACCATACCCCATTCAAAGGCAATTAAATCTTCTGTTTTGCCCATTCACCCTCTGAATGACACACATACACAATCCCTGTCTAAAGGCTTACAAATCTTAAGGGGATCATAGCTTTCACCTTGACTGACCAGGTCAGTCTATGTCATATTGTTCTTAATGTTTTGTACACTCAGGGCCAGATGTACGTACATTTGCGAACGCAGCGTTAATAGCGCCATGGCCAAGACGCAGAAAGCGCTTGATGTGAAACCGCAGTGTGCGTGTTATGTACAAAACCTGCAGTTCATCAGGTAACCAGCGCCTGTCCCCACCCACTATACCGTAAATTGCGCGTATTTAAACGCGCAATTGAATGGGCCTCCTCCTCTCTTTCCATCATGGATCAGCCACCAAGTCAGGCAAAACAGCGAAAACAAAAATTTAGCGATAACGAGGTTGATCTGCTTGTTCATGAGGTAACAGCAAATTTAAACATCATACAAGCCCGGAATTCCACACCCACACAAAAGAATGGCATCTGGACCGGACTCACACAAAAAAATCAATGCAATATCCTCGACCCGCAGACAGGTAGAAGAGGTAAAAAAAGAGGTGGCAGGACCTCAAACGCCGTACCAAAGAAAACGTTGCATTTAACAGGGCACAGGCCAGGAAAACTGGTTCAGGTCCCCCAGAAGTGCGCGAATTGACCACTGTTGAAGAGGTTGTGCAGCAAACGCTGGTTGCTGAACAGGTGGAAGGCGTGGAAGGAATTGATACTGCTGAGTAAGTCTGATTTAAGATTAAATAGTCGTGATTGTAAATGGACTTTGTTGTCACATTTATATTTATTTCATTTATATCTAGCTATTGAAAAATAGAACATTCACCCACCCAATACCATTGCTGATAGTAAAAAACTGTCCGGGATTATTGCAGCACTAAAGTGTTCAATTTCTGTGATTTCCCTTCAGTATACATAACGGTTCGTTAGCCTATTACAAATGTATGGACGCTACGCTGGCAAAAAAAATGTGGAACAGCTGTATAAGTTGTTTTGTAGGTGTTACGAGTGTTAAGTGTGTTACATATCCTTTTTCCCCTTTAGAAAGCGCATTTTCAAATGTTGGTGCTACTGCACCGGCATCCTGTGCACCTTCCACCTCGTCTCTACCCTCTGCACCCGCACGTAGGATGAACATGGATGACGTGGATGAAATGCTCTTGACTGAGCAAAGGGGCCAAACGAGGGCACTACAAAAGATGTCTTCGGATGTGCAGCAGATGGCCATTTCCATCATGGCTATGAGGCGCCACAGTCAGCAGGTAAAAGACCTTGTGGTGGCAGTGAATGGAATGACGCGAGCTGTCACAAGATTATGTCACCAGCAGCAGGAGACCAACAACTGCCTCAAGGCGATCATTGTAAGCATGACCGGAACCTCCAACCCTGCACCACCCAGCCCTGTGCCATCCCGACCTGCGCAACCCAGCCCTGTGCCATCCCGACCTGCGCAACCCAGCCCTGTGCCATCCCGACCTGCGCAACCCAGACCTGTGCCATCCCAACCTGCGCAACCCAGACCTGTGCCATCCCAACCTGCGCAACCCAGACCTGTGCCATCTCCAACTATACTGAGGCGAGGTCTCCGAAAGAGAAAAATGAAGTCTGAACAAACAGTCACACTGACAAAAGTCCAACATTGCTATTGTTCGTTTAATGTGTATTTCCTCTTTGTAATAGTGATTTTTTTTTTTTTTTTTTCACATTTAAAGTGAAAGTTCTAGTTTGTTTATGGTTGAATCCATTTATTTTATATGGATACAATATAAAGTAGCAGCGGACATTTAAATATTTTTTTGAGCCAATGTCAAATATTTTGTGTGATTAATTCCTTAAATTTTGTTAAGTTGATCCAAGGTTTTCTTTTTTCAGTGATCAACCAGCTACCAGAGATAATAAATGTAAAACACTTAAACCAAATTACTGCTGCCATTTCACCAGGAGGCATATGCCAGGAAACCCGCTTCCTAAGTTACACCTGCTTTTAAGAGGCGGAGAATTTTCAGCGCAAAATAGAGGCGCGCTTTCACTGGCTTTTTCTGTACATAACGCCGAATACATAATTAGGCGCAGTTTACGCTTCCCCTCCCATCTCTTTATGTGACACTCCCACTTTCACCTTGACCATCCCATGAATGCATATGCATGACATGAAAAGCGCATTTTGCCATTTTCAGTTCCCATGACAGGCAGTCTGCGCTTTCATCTCGGTGAGTCCTGTTTGTACATACCTCGCCATGGTTTTATGCGCACTTTGCGAAACAAATACGCCTGAAGTTGGCGCAAAAGCGTTAGTACATCTGGCCCTCAATGTAGGTCAAATTAAGATCCTAGATCTGTACCATTACTTGATTGACCGGGATAAAAAGTTGAGGTAAGTATTGTCTGGAGCCCTGTGATGTGTCCAGCCTGTCCACAGACAGAGGGAACATTTGAATACTTATTTGGCTCCTTTTTTTATATTTTTTTATTTGCTGACGCCAGGCACTGTTCATTGTGCTCCATCCCTGACCTTGTAGTTGGACAAGTGGCCAAATAAGGCAGTTAAACCAAGAGAGTAGTCTCCTGTTTGTGACTGGAGTCTCCTGTTTATCAGTTTCTATCCAATGCATCCCTCCCTCATTCCCTTGTTCCCACTCCCTCCTTAACAAAACAACCCAAAGTCACAACCTCTCTGCATATTCCCACCACAGCTCAGCTTGGATTTATATCACTTAGATCACCACAGGTCCACTTTCTGCTGCAGGCTTAGGCTCTCTGGAGGTTCTTACATGGGCTAATTGCATCATTGCCTTTTATTATGTTGCTTTATTTATTTTGGATGGTGGATCTATCTACCCACTGTGGATTTAATGATTTCTCTTTCTCCTTATCTCCCTTTTCTTAGTCTGTCTCTCCTGCTTCCTGTCCGTCTGTTTTTCAGTCTTTCTTTTCTTCTAAATATTTTTTTTCCCCTTTCCCCTAATTTTCTGTATCTGTCTGTGTCTGAATTCAATCACCACTCACCAGTTTCCAGTGTAAAGGATGGTTCCTCTCACATCTCTGCCAAATCGTCCTTCAAGGGCTTTCCGTTTGTCTGAACTCTGCCAGCCATCTCCACTCGCATTTATGAATCATTTCCTCTTTTACCTTAACTTCAAACGTCTCTCTTTCGTACTGATGCACACACACACACACACACACACACACACACACACACACACACACACACACACACACACACACACACACACACACACACACACACTGTGTTGTATATTAGGAACAGCAGGTAGTACTGGCATGGTCCTGAGCTTTCCTCCTTCAGCCAGTGACTTTGAGGCACAGGGAGGGGTTCAGACCACACTTCACTCCTCTCGGGGGATGGGATTCCCCCAAAAACTCCTCAGCATTCTTCAGTCCATACACACCAACATGCAAGGCACCATCTAGTTTGAAGGGTCCACTTCAGACCCCTTCAAAATCTGGGAGTTGAGCAAGAATGTGTGCTGGCAGCCATCTTGTTTCTGGCAGCCATCTTGTTTCGGGATATTCTTTTCCCTCAACCTCCGGCAAGCCTTTGGGACATCTACTGAGGAAGTTTTCCTACATACAAAAATGCACATTCCCAAGAGCACCTACAAACCTTCATAAAACGGTTCACCCAATCATGCCAGGACTTCAGCCTGACCACCAAAACGATTGGACAAAAACAAGCCCCCTCCATTAACATCAACAACTACACACTGGAAGATGTCAGCAACTTCACTTACCTTGGGTCCACCATCACCAACAACCTGTCACTTGACGCTGAGCTCAGATGCTGCATCGGAAAAGCAGCCTCCACCTTTGGTAAACTTACATCTAGTGTATGGAACAACCACAAACTCACAGTACATGCGAAGGTACAGGTGTACAAAGCCTGTGACACCAGCATGCTCCTGTATGGCAGCGAAACCTGGATGCCATACTAACACCAAGAGCGATGGCTTAACAACTTCCATCTGTGTGCCTGAGGCAAATACTGGGCATCACCTGGAAGGACAGGATCACCCATACCACACTCTTGGAGAGAGCACAGCTACCCAGTATGTACTCTCTCCTGAGGCAGCAATGTCTTCGCTGGCTGGGCCACGGACGAATCCTGAAGGACATTCTCTATGCTAAAATTGTCCTCTGGAAAGAGACCCACAGCTGTGCTATAAAGATGTCTGCAAGCAAGACCACAAGTCCTTTGTCATCAACATCAACATCTGGGAAGATGCCACCCAGGACCGTCTCCACTGGCAGCAGGCACTTCGCAACGGGCTGCTGACAAGCAAAACAACCCTGGTTCAACACCAAAAAGCAAAGAGGAAAGAACATCAGGACACCACCACAACGTCAGGGCCGGCCTACAAATGTGACAACTGTGGCCGAGTCTGCCTCTCACAGACTGGACTTCGCAGCCTCAGCAAATGCTGCGCTAAGACCTAACCCCTCAAGGCACAATAAATATATGGTCTCCCGGGACTGCGATGCCGACAATGTTGATCCCACATACTGAGACCTACTTCTCTCTCTTCTCTGAGTGCCAATGGCCATGGAACCCCAATTGGTCCTCCTTCTTCTGACTCATCAGCCACAGAGGAATGTGCCTCCTCACTCCGTGTTTCTGTACTGCACTCTGTTCTGTACTCCCCAATGACAGTCCGCCTCTAAAGGCACTATGGTTCCTGCATACTGTATATTTAGTATTAATTAGTGTTTTATGGTGATTATATGCTGGGGCCACAGGCAGAGTGGTGTGTGGCAGTCCTAAGCACTGATTAACCATTAACAACTGTCCACAGTAATGATCCACAGCTGTAAGGGCCACAGCCAACTCATCCTGCATATATCCATTCACAAATAGACCCATCCATCAGCCTTCTACCACTGGTCCTCATTTACAAGTCATTCCACAGAGAGAAGCTGGCCAGGCCTGAAAGATGGAACAGGCGGGAGGTTGGGCACCATCTCTGCCAAAGTATTTATAGATCAGTGTGTTTGTGCACACACCTGGTGGGAAGCAGTCCTCTTGGACGGGCCTCACACATCCACTTCACCTTCAGCCCGCACAGAAGTTTTTAGTCGGAACTAAGCGGGAGTGTCGCCAGGCCGTGGCGGTGCGGATGGGCAGAGGACCCTGCCAATATCAGTAATACACTCCCGCCTCCTCCCCCCTGGTTGGCAGGTATGTGCTGCGCCTTGACAACGAGCCAGTCACATCAAACAGGAGGGAAATGGAACTCTGAATTTGGAAAAGCTCTTTGATAATTTAAGTCACCAGACCCGTTACCTTCCATTCTTCTTTTCTTTATTTTACACCATATGTTTGTTCGCCTTTCTTTTATTGCACATTTAAAATGAATGACTTCCTGTGTGTTCTGACTGCCATGGGCTGACTGGCTACTCTCCGTCCAATTGTTAGACGCTATTTGTTCTAATTCTTTCCGTGAAGTGTATGTTTGCCTCAAGTTTTCCATATGTGTAGTAGAATGTGTGAGGCGAGCCACTATTCGGCCATGTGTGGTGTCAACCAGAGGTTCGAGGGGTGAACTGAACATAAGGTCTACGTGGCCTACTAGACCATTGGACACAACTCCAGCCATCAAGGACCACCACGGTCCTGTTTTTAATTTCCCATGGAACGTTCAACTGTATACTCTAGCAATTATTCTGCTGTTATGTCTGTCAAGGTTTAAAATAGATACTGAATGAACAAAAGATGTGGATGAAAAGTCTAATCAGATGCACAGGAGAATATAAATGTGTTCCTCCTAGAGTGGACTGAGTGTTGTGTGCTCTGGTTTGTGTGGTTTTTTGTGTAGATGTTGTGTGTGTGTGTGTGGTGTGAAGTGTGACTTTCTCCCTACCAGTGGATGCTCTGGAGGCAATGATGGTCGCTCAGCTCCACTGTACCCCACCTTCCCTCCAGGTAGACCTCTCCTAGAGTACAGAGAGTGGAAATTATAGAGGATTTTACATTCTCATCTAGCAGTGTGAATATTACAACAAATTATCTTGACCTTTAACTCAACAGCTCTGTGCAGAAAATAGCATAAGCAAAGATGCCTATTTTTAATACAGACATTTTCACACCCTCAATGACACTAATAGCATGGATGTAAAGGTCAATGTGTGTGCCAGTGATGCCTCTGGAGCCATGTGTTATAATGAGACATTAGTAGGTTCCTTCAGTGGAATAACCCACACTCAGTCATTCACACTATTTCCTGCTTTCTTGCCTCTGACATTTTTTCCAACTTTCATGGATATTTATTTCTGAAGGTGCAAGAGAAGGCTCTGAGATGTTTTGCCATATTGAAAAAATACTCAGAAGTCTGCTAAATAATTTGAACACAACTTTGATGTGTTCCCTTTCCCTCCTACAGTGGGCTCAGCTACCTGTCCTAAATATGCTGTTTGAGTTAGATTGGCGTGTTTGTGCCTCTGTTGTGTGTCCTAAATATGCTGTTTGAAAGATCATTCGTTTTGATGAAGTGCTACACTCTGAAGTTACATTGTTAATTTATTGAGCTTTCATTGTTATGTTTTCTCGCAGAAGTAGAATAAAATGGCTCATAATAGCTGTCCTCACTGCATAATGACTTTTAGATAAATCATTATGTAATTTTTTTCACATTTTTATTGGAAGCTGAACACTCAAATGTGTAGGTGTATAATAGAACTGGCTTGCCTTTTGCCCCTCCTCAGGTGTGTACCCTACTCCTCCCCCAGGTGGAGCACAGCCTCCTGGGCCGGGGTATTTGACAGTGCCAAGACCTGGGAATACTATGCACGGCGGGATAGCGAGCGAGAGCGCCACAAGGAAAGAGACAGAACCAGAGAACACAGACATGAGAAAGAAAGGGAGAGGGCAAGGGAGCACAGCCCTTCTTTCCAGGCTGTCAACGGGTGAGTGATAATCTGAGCAGCAGGTTTTTACCTCAGTATTGGCACTAGGACTCTTTATGGAAACACCATGATAAGAATGCAATTTGAGTGCTTGCTATCATGAAATATATGTTAATCAATTATCTACACTTCACTCTTTTGCTCTCTCTGTCTCATAATTTTTTATCCTCAGTAAACACTTAATTCTTCATTCTCTGTCTCTATGTCTTAGCTCTGGCACTTCGGTTGGAGTTTGGTAGTGGGTGGAACCCCTGGTTGTCTGCTCTACAGCTGCTGCTGCCAAAGGGGGCAGACTAGAGCTGGGAAAGCGAAGGAACTATTACAAAACACACAGGCTCTCTGGTGCTGAGGGGCCAGCAAGAGGAATGGGTAGAGATGGAGAGATCACAAAACATTCAGTCAGTGAAGGAGCTGCAGAGAGAAATGTCCCAGTGTTTTCCAGTCCAGTAGATCTGTGCAGGGTCTCTGCTGTTCTCGTCTAGATGAGCCCTGTCTGTCTTCTCAGTACTGTAGCTCTCTGCTGATGACCAGCTGATGACAAGCTCCCATGTGATCCCAGCTCCTATTTTCACACAATGTCCTACTCTACTGACCTACAGTCTGCCAGCTAGCAAGCACATGTACCATGCACAAACACACACCGTACACACACACAGTAGGGCTGGGACGATACCAGTATCGCATTATTTCTTCCATGGCAAAAATGAAAACACAAAGCAGACAACTCGTTGGTTCTTTAAAAACCTGCTGTATGTTTGAAAATAAATCAATGTGACTGATGACAACATAATTATGTATTATTTTTTTTCTTTTCAATATTCGGGCTGTTTTCATAAAGAAGTTTTTTTATTTTTTTTTATTTTTTTTATTTCACCTTTATTTAACCAGGTAGGTCAGTTGAGAACAAGTTCTCATTTGCAACTGCGACCTGGCCAAGACAAAGCAAAGCAGTGCGACAAAAAACAACACAGAGTTACACATTAAACAAACAGTCAAAAACACAATAGAAAATCTATATACAGAGTGCAAAATGTAGTGCAAAAATGCACTAGTACAATACAAGTATCACAAGTTAAATCTGCTTCGTATTTTGTTTCCTTGACACGATACTAACAAGTATCGTGATACTTGTATTGTCCCAGCCCTAACACACAGTACACACACACATTTCCACAGCACACTCAGTTTGACCAGTAGCTAGATGTCTCATTAATTCATATCAACAGACAAATGCCAAGTATGACACACATACTGCCTCTGTCCTCTCAATCACACACTCCTCCTCATGAACACAATATCATGCAGCTTACCAACCTACGCATTCACACTCTCTCCCTCCTACACACACTATGACTGGTTATGTTCTTCTTAATCTAGTGTCTCTCTGTCTCAACTCTTTGCTGCAGTGGCTCGTGCTGAGGATCATATTGGGGACAGCTGTGTTCCAGGTTATATGAGGGAAGTGGGACATATGGGCAGCTGGGAAGCTGTAATGTAACCTCAGGAGGAGAGGAGGAAGTCAGGGAGGGAAGGACAGCCATGTGTGTGACAGGCCCACTGGGACAGACAGACAGATCTGGCTCTGTGGTTCTGTTCTGGTCCACATGGAGAGCTCCGGTTTACCTGAATCTCCCAGGGTGTTAAAACCTCCAGGTTGTTGGGGTGTGTGTGTGCGCTAGGGTTGAATATTTTCCCGATACTTTACAAATATTCCATCTCGAGAATAAATCACTTTTCTACTGGGTTTTTTATTTGTTGTTCAATTTAACCAGCTAGGCCAGTTGAGAACAAGTTTTAATTTACAACTGCGACCCTTGCAAACTCAGTGTATCATTTAAAAGCATTATAAAGCATATACATACTGTATGTCTGGATTTGATTAGAGCTTTGATCAGCATGACATTTCAAACCTGAGCCTGATGAGCCATATATTAAATACATTTTATGAGCCCTAAATTAACAACATTTAATGAGGCCAAGACCAAATGATTGTGCCGTTTTCCAATTATTATTATTATAATTTATTTAACCAGGCAAGTCAGTTAAGAACAAATTCTTATTTACAATGACAGCCTACACTGGCCAAACTCGGAGGACGCTGGGCCAATTGTGCGCCACCCTATGGGACTCCCAATCTTGGCCAGTTGTGATACAGTCTGGATTCGAACCAGGTTGTCTGTAGTGATGCCTCTAGCACTGAGATGGAGTGTCTTAGACCACTGTGCCACCTGGGATCCCTATACATATATGATATAGGCTACTGCACATTACGCACAACAGAAAAACATAAAAGCCCCTCTTAGGGAAATAAGTACAACTAGCTCCAGTAGACTAATCGTTTTGAGTGTGAACTGAAGAGACCATGCGATTCTGGTGCAGCCTACATGTAGCCTACAAAGTTACAAGTATAGGCTAGCGAATTTGATTTTAATTTTGAAATATAATAGGGCCTATTTGAATAATTAGTAGGCTGACACATATACAGTATACCTTTCATAATATTTCCCCTAATGTTATTAGCCTACCTCCTTCTCTCTCTTATTGCTTCATTCCTTCCTCCCTTTCAACAGTTAACTGAAATAACTGTCCTTGCCTTCATCATTCTAATGACATCCTTGAATAATATATTACTAGAATTAGGTTCAGAAGGCTTTCACTACTCTTCACGAAGATTGAATGGTTATAGGTCTGAATAAATAACTGCAGAGCAGAGGCTCATCCCTTCTGGCGTATGGCCACCCTGGTTGTTTAGAGGTGTCAGTGGCGTGTGTTCTGGTTGCATACTGCTCTTTAAAGGGGTCTGCTTATCACTACTGATACCCTCTGAGTCACAGCCTGACTGGGACAGCACTCTCTGTGCACCGGCCTCTGGTGTTTGGGAGTTAGCACCTAGGCTAACACTCTGGCTAATGCAACTCAGAACAGTCCCACTCCCCCTCTACCAAAGACACCCCTCACACATTTACACTCACTGGCAAATTTTTTGTAAAGGGAATTATTATCCTTTTCATCCCTCCTTCAATCTCTCCCTCTCTGTCTTCTGGCCGGCGCAGGCAGCCCGGGCAGCTGGTTGTCCATTTGGTGAACACTTGTCCTCATCCCTGTAGCTCAGTATGGAGGGTCTTGTCATCTCTCCAGCTGGCAGGGCATCACACACGCACACGCACACGCACACACACAGGGATTGTATTAGTGTTCTGGGTGTTATTAATGGTAACCAATATGTTAGTAACACAAACTTTCTCTTTCTGACACACACAGGGGGATTCTATCTGTGTTCAGCGTTAATAGAGACTGAATTTGGAAACACATTCTTGGAGGAACACATAGCTCATTCTCACGCATACACTTACAATGTTTTCCTATATTAACTGCACTAGGAAGCGAACACTTATTCATTCAGTTACATTACTTTGTGTGAAGTGGGTATACTGTGTGTTAGTGCTAACAACTGTGGAAGACTGCAAACAGGCCCTCAGGTCTGCACTCCCGCTGTTAATAGAAGAGCTCCCAGTGCCCAAATATTTAATGAGTCCTTCAACTGCACCGCTCTCTCTCTCTCGCTCTCTCTCTCCTTCTCTTCTCTCTCTCGCCCTCTCTGCTTTGGCATGGGTGTTTTTCACGTTCCAATTGGATGAGCTGTCTATGTCAGATGGCTTTTGAGCATGTCTCTATTTGTAAAGTTAATAAATGTCTGAAACTGACACTTTAGGAGACTGGAGGTGCATGTCTGTTTCAGCTTCTGTCACTATGTCCTACCTGCACTGCAGCATAAAACACCTCTCCACTGTGTGTGTGTGCGCGTACATGTGTCTGTGTGTGACAAAGAGAGTGTTGAGGTTGTGAGAGGAGGGGTGGTGTGAATTAATGAATGATGGTGTGAAAGAGTGTGGCCCTGTGGGACCAGGAGTCCTCCAGTAAATAATGGAGCTGCTTGTTGAGCCCAGAGGAGAGGGGGGATGTTGCTGCTTTCATCTAAAGGTCACAGGAGGATGGAGGTGGGCTTTGTGTAGTTGTAAACTAAAGCCAAACAGAGAGCCTTGTGGGTAAAGGTGCTGCTATCGTCTGGTCCCCTTGGCCCAGCATTTCTACAGGAATCACCCTGCAACACACGAGGAGAGAGAGCAGAGAAAATGGGCCAATAGAATGTTACATGGCTTATCACACTGCTACTCTCTAGTTTACATTGTCCAACAAGAAGACTCTATTTCAGTGATGTCCAGTGAGGAAGCAGTGTTTGTGGTTATTGACCACTGAGAGTTGTTGTTGTAGTGAGGAGAAGCACCAACGGCACAGGGACTACGGGGAGAGAGGATACGAGCACCACCACCACGAGAGATCCACCCAAGAGAAAGCTGAGAGACACAGAGAGAAGAGACCGAGACAAAGAGGGGGAGACACGTAGTCTCACGTAGGTACAACACACACACACACTCCTAACACATGTATTGTATACATAGACATGTTGTGGTAGACAGTGTAAGTAACCAGTGATCGTCTGTCTCGGTGTGTTAACAGTTACAGCAGGTGGAGACATGAGAGTTAGGAGGGGGACAGCCATCGGAGACACAAACAGAAGGCCAAGATGAGCAGAGAGGACAAGGAGCCTAGCCAGGAACTCTCCCCTGACCAGGAGAACCAATCTGATCCCACAGAGTGACTGCTTCTCTTGAAATTAATATAGTTTAGTTCACTTTGAAGGTGAAAAACCAAATATTTTGTTTATGTTTACGTTGGATACAACCTGTATAATTTGACTCACCTGAGACAGGTGTTTGTTTTGTTGAATTTAAGAGATATGTTTGGATAAAAGAAGCTGACTGGACCTCAGCTGAATAGTTTGAATTTGAGTGAGCTGTGTTAAATAATATCTTATACCAGGTAATTTAACGTGAATCCAAACCCCCAACCCTTGCCAAAGCTCTCAGACAAGTGTCTTTTTCGAATGACTTTATTGATTATTTTACCAAAGGTACCATCAGATATATTACGCAGGCCGACGCGTGTGACAGAACCGCGTTAGATGGCCCTAGACCAGACACAGCCACGGAAACACACACAGAAACCAAGTCAGGTTTTTTTTTTTTTCAAAAGTAGGAAAATCAGTAAGGCCTCCACGATGTCACCTTAATATTACTTTTAACAGATTATGAACACATTTTTACTTTATTTTCTTTACTATACTTTTGCCAGTGGTTTGATAATTTAGCAACAGCTTCTGAAAACATCTCAACACAGACGACTACTTGGCAATGTGTCTTCAGTCCAACAGATGAATATGATAACCACTGTCAGTAGAAATGTAATATAGCCTATATTCAAAGGCCATCAAACAAACATAGAAAGAAAGAAATAGAAACATAGTACAATTTCTTGAATCAGTATTTTTTTAGACAGCCAACATTTACAATAAAGAAATGTGAGTCCAATTAAATGCATACTATAACATAGAACTAATGGAATTGGCAACTTGTGTCCCCTCCCAGCCACCCACTCCCCTTATTGGATGCTTTGTCATAGAACAAGCCTCTCCTCCAATCAGATTGCTCCGTACATCCCATGGGTAGGGCCACAGATCCAGCTCCTCCCAGCTCAGTGTCTGGGGGGTTTGGTCAAATTCCAGTCACATGGTTGGTTGGCCTCCTCTGAACTCCTGGCAAAGTCTCAGCTGTCCATCAGGAGTCAGGGTTCTAAGGTCCGCCTTCCATAGCTACATCATTAGTGTAAGCCCATCCCATATGGTAGGGCTCAGCATTGTAATCCAGTCTAGAGCTCCGCCCACATTCCTTGGTCAGTGTTGGCCCCTCCCCGTGGATGTAGCAGGGCTACAGCAGGCTTCCGGGCCACGACACGATGGTCAGGGTGATTCTGCCCCGCAGCTCCTTCAGCAGACGCACCAGGGCTGTGTGGGTCATGCCCCACGTACTCTTGCCATTCACCTCCAGCAGAATGTCCCCACATCTACACACACAGAGAGGGAGGGTTAATGCAGGGTTTAACAACCAAAGAGATTGACTCAGTATAGTAAAAAAGGCTCATAAAGCAATGCTAGCAGTGTGTAAATACAAGACTACTGTAACGATTTGGTAAATACTGGATATAATTTGTCACAGAAAAGATTTAGCAGGCATGCAGAGATATAGGTCCTCTGGCCAGTGTGTGAGATATAGGTTTAGTAGTCAGTACCGTATCCTGCCGTCGTTATAGGCTGGTGTGCCCTCCACAATGGAGCGGATGAAGAAGGACTGATTGCAGTTGACTTCCTCCTGCCCCCCCACAATGCTGAAACCCAGGCTGCCTGAGGTGCTCCGGCGCAGCACAATGTCTTTGCAGCAGTACAGGTACCTGCAAGGGACAAAAAGGGAGATTAAGAAATCTCTAGACTGCTGCCAGCATTCAAATGTGTGCCCAGCCTGTACTGTGTGCACATATGCAGCAGTGAGATTGCAGAGTCCCGTGGCAGTCTGTCATAAAAAACAACGGCTTGGCTGTCGTCCAATGAGAATGGGGACATGACTTTTCCTCCCAGGTGAGGCAGAGCTGTGAAAATACAGTGCTGAGAAGGGAGGGATTTTAATATCAGTCTCTCACACCGCCCAGGGGTGAGTGAAAATTGCATTAAAATCCTGTTGGAACTGTCGCCCATCTGGACTGAATTCCCATGGTGATTTACTAGTTGGTTTTCACTTTTCGAATCAATTTTGTGGTTGGGGAGAAATTGAGTTTCTATTTTACTTCAGCAGTTAAAAAATATATAATAATTACAGTAAGAGCAGTTTTTTTTTATACCAGCAGTAGCAGATCTGTTGAGAAAGGGGCATATCCCTCGCTGTGCCAGTCTGACCTCTATCCAAACGAGAGAGATGTTTAATCCCTCAATCCAACTCCTCTGCCACACATCACACCCCAGGAGAGATGGGAAGACTTGTCTGATGAGCAAATCCCTTTAAAGTTGGCACGGCAAGCCCTTTAAAAGAGCATGAGAAAAAGGAGAGGAGGGAGGGAGGGGGACATTGGATGGATGGAGAGTGTCAGAGTGACCACTGTCTAAGACTGGGATGTGATGAAGAGGATGAGCCAGAGACGGTGAAGGCCATGGAGAGAAGGCCAGACGCTGTATACACTACTGTCTAGTCATCACCCTCCATCTCCCCTTCCCTCTGTCCCATACCGGCCTTGTAATGTAGCCTGTTACCTCTTTAGGTCTCTCTGGAGGGGGACAGGGACAAATTGAAATGCATCCAGAGGGAGCTGAAGTTGCGGATTGCTGAGGGGAAGAGAGGGTATAAGGAGAAGATGGAGGCCAAGCTGAGGCAGAGCCAGGTGAGAGAGGTGTGGAAGGGTATGAGAAATACAGCGGGTGAAATAAGTATTGAACACATCACCATTTTTCTGAGTAAATATATTTACAAAGGTGCTATTGACATGCAATTTTCACCAGATGTTGGTAACAACCCAAGTAATCCATACATACAAAGAAACCAAAACAAATAAGTTCAGATATTAAGTTATGTGTAATAATGTGAAATGACACAGGGAAAAAGTATTGAACACACTTACTGATATTTATTTAATACTTTGTACAAAAGCCTTTGTTGGTAATGACAGCTTCAAGACACCTCCTGTATGGAGAAACTAGTCGCATGCATTGCTCTGGTGTGATTTTGGCCCATTCTTCCACACAAACAGTCTTCAAATCTTGAAGGTTCCGTGGGCCTCTTCTATGAATCTTGATCTTCAGTTCTTTCCATAGATTTTTTATGGGATTTAAGTCAGGTGATTGGCTGGCCATTCTAGCAGCTTTATTTTCTTTCTTTGAAACCAAATGAGAGTTTACTTGGCTGTGTGTTTGGGATCATTGTCTTGCTGAAATGTCCACCCTCGTTTCATCTTCATCATCCTGGTAGATGGCAGCAGATTTTTGTCAAGAATGTCTCGGTAAATTTGCCCATTCATCCTTCCTTCAATTATGTGAAGTTTGCCAGTACCATTTGCTGAAAAGCAGCCCCACACCATGATGTTCCCACCTCCAAACTTCACTGTTGGTATGGTGTTTTTAGGGTGATGTGCAGTGCCATTTCTCCTCTAAACATGGTGTGTATTATGACATCCAAACAGTTCAATTTTGCTCTCATCTGACCACACTATATTCTCCCAGTATTTCACTGGCTTTTCCAAATGTTGTGCAGCAAACTTTAAACGAGCTTCAACATGCTTTTTTTTCAGCAATGGAGTCTTGCGTGATGAGTGTGCATACAGGCCATGGCGGTGGAGTGCATTACTTACTGTTTTCTTTAAGACAACAGTACCTGCTAATTGCAGGTCTTTTTGAAGCTCTCCACAAGTGGTCCTTGGCTCTTCTGATTATTCTTTTCACTCCTCTGTCAGAAATCTTGCGAGGAGCACCTGGTCGAGGCAAATTTATGGTGAAATGATTGTCTTTCCACTTCCGTATTATGGCCCCAACAGTGCTCACTGGAACATTCAGAAGCTTAGAAATGCGCCTATAACCAATGCCATCATTATGTTTTGCAACAATTAGGTTGCGAAGGTCTTGAGACAGGTCTTTGCTTTTACCCATCATGAGATGTGTCTTGTGTGACACCTTGGCATGCGACTAGTTTCTCCATACAGGAGGCGTCTTGAAGCTGTCATTACCAACAAAGGCTTTTGTACAAAGTATTAAATAAATATCAGAAAGTGTGTTCAATACTTTTTCCCTGTGTCATTTCACATTATTACACATAACTTAATTTCTGAACTTATTTGTTTTGATTTCTATGTATGGATTACTTGGGTTGTTACCAACATCTGGTGAAAATGTCATGTCAATAGCACCTTTGGAAATATATTTACTGAGAAAAATGGTGACGTGTTCAATACTTATTTCACCCGCTGTATCACTGGCTTCAAAAAGTCAAACAGTGGGCAGACGGAGGGGACCCAGGACAGAGCCAATGAGCTGAACCAATTTATTAACAGGTTCGATACTGGCCCTGTCCACCTCCCCTCCAGCTCCCCAGGCCACACACCCTCACGGCTGTCCCACTGCCACTTTGCTCACAACAACTCTGTTGAGACAATCAGCGACCCCCTCCACTCCTCCGCCCCTGCTCCCTCTGGACTGATCTGCAAAACCTCCCTTCTCCCCACCTCCCCACCTGGGCTGGCTTTCACCACCAACCAAGTGAAGAGAGAGCTGGAGAGACTACATCAGTAGAAAGCGGCAGGCCCTGATGGCATCAGCCCAAGGGTGCTTAGGGTCTGTGCTGACCAACTGTGTGGAATACTCCAGCGACCCTTCAACCTTAGCCTGAGCCAGGAAAGGGTCCCTGTGCTGTGGAAAACATCCTGCCTGGTCCCAGTGCCCAAGAAGGCGCACCGCACTGTCCTGAATGACTTCAGACCTGTAGCGCTAACATCCCACATCATGAAGACCCTGGAAAGGTTAGTCCTCGCTCACCTCAGACCCTTGGTATGTACATCACTGGACCCCCTGCAGTTCACATATCAGCGCAACATCGGGGTGGATGATGCAATCATCTACCTTCTGCAGAGGGCCTACTCTCACCTGGACAACGCAGGTTGCACTGTGAGGGTTATGTTTTTTGACTTCTCCAGTGCCCTCAACACCATTCAGCCCCTGCTACTGGGTGAGAAGATGAAGAGGATGAAAGTGGAAGCACCCTTAGTCTCCTGGGTCACAGACTACCTGACCGATAGGCCATAATTTGTGCAACTACATAGCTGTGTGTCAGAATGGGCAGTGAGCAATACAGAGGCCCCCCAGGGAACGGTCCTGTCCCCATTCCTGTTCACCCTCTACAAATCGGACTTCAGATATAACTCTGAAACATGCCAGCTACAGAAGTTCTCAGATGACTCCGCAATTGTAGGGTGCATCAGGGGTGGGCAGGAGGAGGAGTACAGGAGCACAATCTATGACTTTGTTTTGTGGTGTGACCAGAACCACCTTCAGCTCAACATCAGCAAAACAAAGGAGATGGTGGTGGACTTCAGGAGAACCAAGGCCTACCTGACTGCAGTCCCTATACAGGGGATGGATGTGGAAATGGTTGGGTCATACAAGTTCCTGGGAGTCCATATGGACAACAGGCTAGAATAGGCTGGTAACACCGGGGCTCTGTACAAAAAGGGCCAGAATCGACTCTACTTTCTGAGGAGGCTCATGTCCTTCAACGTGTGCAATAAACTACTGCATACCTTCTACCAGTCTGTGGTGCTGGGGCACCAACATAAAAGCTGGTGATGCTTCTCGGGTAAATATGCTGATCAGGAAGGCTAGCTCTGTTCTGGGGATTAGCCTTGACACTCTAGAGGAGGTGGCGGAGAGACGGATCCTGGCCAAACTGCTGGCCATCATGGACAACGTCACCCATCCTCTGCATGCCATGGTTATGACGCAGAGGAGCACCTTCAGTCACAGACTGATCCCACCACGGTGTGCCAGAGAGCACAACAGGAGGTCCTTCCTGCCAGCGGCTATTAGACTATTTAATGCCTCACCGGGGTGCCGTGCTGTCGGCAACATAGACCTGGAACTGTTGGAGTGTAAGGACCTAGTTTAACATTTATGCATCCATCCGTGAGTAACTCTGGTCTGTAATCACTCATTCACTCAGGACCTATTTATTCATGCAGGTCTGTATATACATATTCATGTACAGTTGTTATATCATATCACGTGCAATATTGTAGGTAATTGTTGGACTGAACTTACGTTGTCATTTACTCAGGAATGCATATTAGTATCCTGTCAGTTGTATATTTTTTCATTGCTTTTAGTATATCGAATGTGCGATACATGCACTTATCTGTAACTTAACCCTGCACTAAGGACTGTATTTTAAGGGAATTACTATTATTACCATAAATTATATCATACACACTTTTAGCTTTTTAAATATCTCTTCCTGTCATTTACCTGTACAGTTAATGTAACCATGCAAAATATTCACTTACCTGTTCATTTAACCAGACTGTATATTAAGTAAACTATTATTAACCTCACTTATATCATACATACTTTTAGCTAGTTAAGTATTTCTCTGCCATCGACCTGTATAGAATAGTTAACCATGCAAATACTCCTTATTTATCTATATCAACTTGCAATATATTTATCTTTTTTTTTTTCACCTAACACTGTAACAATGTATAGTGTACATATTCAGCCATGTCTTTTTATAGTTTTTGCACTCTATACTTTTTCATACTGCCGCTCTATGTATCATGTATCGTGTATCTGTCTTTTGTGTATTTTTGTTCTGGAATTTTGCACCTGGGGATCAATTCCCCTCAGGGATCAATAAAGTATCTATCTATCTATCTATCTATCTATCTATCTATCTATCTATCTATCTATCTATCTATCTATCTATCTATCTATCTATCTATCTATCTATCTATCTATCTATCTATCTATCTATCTATCTATCTATCTATCTATCTATCTATCTATCTATCTATCTATCTATCTATCTATCTATCTATCTATCTATCTATCTATCTATCTATCTATCTATCTATCTATCTATCTATACCCTCCCATAGCTGTTGGCTAGTGCTTTTCATTAAGGGCCTTCACAAGTAGCAAGCCAACACCTAACTACAGTATGTTCATTAGCTCATTAAGTACATTGGACATATGAGTATCCTGAGTACATCCAGAGCGACTTACAGTTAGTACATTCATCTTAAGATAGCTAGGTGAGACAACCACATATCACAGTCATGGTACATTTTTCCCCAATAAAGAAGTTATCAGCAAAGACAGTACTAGTAGGAAAAGACAAGTGCAAGGTTTCTTAGAAGTAGAATAAGAAGGCTAGCTGGAGGGGTACTGCTACTCACCTGGGTAGCTGCAACCATGAAACCCACAGTGGGGAGTAGTCGTCGGTGTGTGGCAGTGTGGCAAGGCTCTGCTTGGTGCTATCGGTGGGTGAGGGTGAGAGGTAGGGTGGCGAGGGGCATTCTGGCTGGCTCTCCTCCGGAGGCCTCATCTCCAGGACCTTGAGCAACACAGGGGTGGTGGTGTTCTTCAGGTTGGCCACAGCCTCGCCCCGCGTCACCCCTGTCAGGTCCAGCCCGTTAACATTCAGCAGGATGTCACCTGCAGGCAGAGGGGAGGACAGAACACAGCACCACTCAGCACAGTGTTGTTGCCCTGACCACTGTCTGAATCTGATGCCTTTCAAAAGCAAAAGTTCCCAGGGACAAGGACTCGTCTCGTCTGCCTATTGAATATTCAATCCCCTCTCGCAGGAACACAAAGCAGTGGGACCAAATAACTCCCAGATAATCAAGATGGGCTTAGACAGTGCTGTACACATAGCACCGCACTGCATCACACTGCACAGCCAGCTGCCATCTGGAGTGGAGGCTCGCTCAAAGGACAACATCCACCCCCTTTGATTAGGCTGCACTATGGAGGTACACACACACACACACACACACACACTAGGGTACAATCTGGATAATTATGTAGACAGCTGTATTCACAAACATATGCATGTTACTGATACGCACAGGAATACACACTTTGATAAAGGCTAGGGGAATAACACTAAATATCATACACACAGACGTAGGGGATTGTGTTCAGACCAACAGACAGGTGGTACACCCTGGTCTGGTCTCTCTGTACTGTGCTTATCTTAATCTACAGCCTATATTGTTCTACAGGGTCAGCCATAGTAGTACAGCACCCCTGGAGGAAATTAGGGTTAAGTGCCTTGCTCAAGGGCACATTGACAGGTTTTTGACCTTGTCGGCTCAGGTATTCGAACCAGCAACCTGTCAGTTACTGGCCCAACACTCTAACCACTAGTCTACCTGCCACTCTTGGCTATCTGAGGCGGATCTCTAGGATGAGCAGTTGGTTCTGGGTTTAAATGGCTCCACTGCCCTTTGATGTCTGGCCTGGCACAGAGAGCTCCCTCAGATGTTCTAACATCACACACCCAGACACTCAAACACGCACACACTCACCTATACTCTCACACAATGCAGTACATAGCCGTAACAGGCCTGCCACAAGTGGATCCAATCATTTTGGGAGTGCGTCGGTTTGTGTTTGGTCTATTTCAGAGCTGACTGATTTTGTATAATGAGCTGATAAAGTGCAGCCTGTCATTTCCTCTGGAACCTACTTAATAAAATCTGAGTGTGGTGTGTGTGCGTGTGTGTGTGTCAGTGGTTGTGTGTGTTGTGTGTGTTTGTTATACTTAATTTGGCAAGCCCTGAACAGTAACACCACCCTTGCGTTTCCTGTTGGATAAATAACCTTGGTAATGAAACACGAGTCTGAGTGTTTATCTCAATCACCTTGTCTGTTCTACACAAGGGATATGTCGCACACACAATTTAAGCCTGTCTGCTGTACCAGCTCTGGAATCGTGGAGACCAGAAGGGACTGCATGGAACAGAGAAACTATCAAAGTCAGTATTGGAGCAATTTGGGTAAATATGAGTTAAATTCCCTGCCAGAACATTGGATTTGATTTGCTGTATGACTGAGTAAGAGTGAAAGAGGGAGAAAGAGAGTGAGAGTGTGTGTGTGTGTGTATAATTGTATGAGTGTGTGGAACTGTGTGAGTGTGTGTGAGACTGATGTATAAGGTTTATAGCCAGGCTGGTACCTTTGCGGATGGATCCCTCCTGTCCCACCACTCCGGTGGGGTCCACGTTAGTGACGTAGACAGGGAGGTCCCAGCCGCGGGAGGACATGCCCCCTGCCACTGTCATCCCCAGGGAGTCATGGGGCTCCTTGGACAGCGCCACCGTCTTCTCATAACATGCCGGCTTCTCACATGAGTCCTGCAGAAGGGACAAGACAGAAGGGAGGGATGCAATGTGAAAAATTAGTCATATTAAGGGTTACATTGCAATAGATGTGTTCACGATAGTGTTTCTCGTGTTGTTTGTTTGCGTCCAATGTGTTTTCTTGTGTTTTGTGTGAGAATGACTGTGTAAGGCCAAGTATGTGATGTTCAGTATGGTTTAGAATATTTGTGGTTTGTGGAAGTGAGAGAGTGTATGTACTGTAGAAAGAGTGTGTATATGTCCTGTGGTGTGTGTGTGTATGCGTGTGCTTCTGTGTGTGTGAGATTCAGAGAGAGTAGAGTAGTGTGAGTAAAACATGGACACATTGGGGTTGATGTGATGTAGCCTGTGCTGTTTCCCTAATGTGCTGCACTCAGCCACATGGCATGACCGACCCAGGACACCACACTAACCACCACTGTCACAAGCACTGACCAGTACTGTACACTGCAGTGGTGTGTGAGTGTGCATGTTGTACAGTAAATGGGTGTATAGTGAGTGTGTGTGTGTGTGTGTGTGTGTGTGTGTGTGTGTGTGTGTGTGTGTGTGTGTGTGTGTGTGTGTGTGTGTGTGTGTGTGTGTGTGTGTGTGTGTGTGTGTGTGTGTGTGTGTGTGTGTTTGTATCTGTAATTATATCACTGTGCACATGCCTGTGTTCAAATTAAATGAGTGTATGGCCCTTTTCCTTCCTAGGCTTGGCTTGGTTTCCCTCCAATAGACAAAAACACAGCCACTAGAAGACAACTTCATTACGACCAATATTAAAAACACAATATGAAGCCAACTTTAAAAACATGATTTCCAGATTTTTTAAATGATGTTTCCACACTTAGAGGTCTAAATAACACTCTGTCATCGTTTTCACAATTTCAATGTCCTTTTTGTGTAAGAGCTGAGGCACGTTCAACAAAGGGAATGGTTCGCAAACATAATACAATTTAAAAGTTTGTGGCAAACGTTTGCACACATAAGCTAAATAGATAGATAGATAGATAGATAGATAGATAGATAGATAGATAGATAGATAGATAGATAGATAGATAGATAGATAGATAGATAGATAGATAGATAGATAGATAGATAGATAGATAGATAGATAGATAGATAGATAGATAGATAGATAGATAGATAGATAGATAGATAGATAGATAGATACTTTATTGATCCCCGAGGGGAAATTGAGATGGTTTGGGATGAGTTGGACCGCAGAGTGAAGGAAAAGCAGCCAGTGCTCAGCATATGTGGGAACGCCAAGAGTGTGCAAAGTCATTAAGGCAAAGGGTGGCTACTTTGAAGAATCTAAAATATAAAACACTTTTTAGGTTACTACATTATTCCATATATGTTATTTCATAGTTTTGAAGTCTTCACTATTATTCTACAATGTAGAAAATAGTACAAATAAAGAAAAACTTAGAGAACAAAAAGAAATGACAGGGAAAACATAATTATATTTTTATGATATTGTATTTATGAATAACACAAATATAAAATTTTATTACGGGGCGGCATGTAACTACATTCACACAATTCTAAAGTTAACAATTAAGAGGTTGAATAAATCTGACCCTGTATCAGTGGTTAGTGGAGGCTTGGTCCTCCTCATGTTTGAACCGGTCCAGGCACGTAGCTTTCAGAACCAGTCTCTCTGTACAACACAGACCACTGAATAACAGGAACACATCCCACAATTATTATTTGGCAGTGTTGGCTAGATATAACATACAGTTTATATATTTGTATTCAGTTAAGTATGGGGAGGCTCAAGTGGAGTGTTAGGCTTTAAAGCAGCTATATAGCTTGTTAATTTGATCAATTACATTTCAGGTGGATTTCAGTGGACTCACTCAGCAGTGCTGCTGCTGATAGAGGAGAAGGAGGAATGGTGTATGGTGGCAAAAAGACTGCAGAGCAATGGATATGCGGTGCAGTGGCAGACCTGCAACAGTAAATGGAGGAGCCTTAGGCACCGGTATGTATTGCAATCTATTTCCTATTGTTCAACTGAATGTTTATGTATCAGCTTAATACAGACCAACGTGTGTAATGGTGTATTTTTACGTAATGAATAATCTTGAGATTAAGAGAGCATCATTAGTTTTTTTTAGCCGCTAGGCGCTAGCCACATCAGTATGTACTATTCTCTTGCATCTAATATTTAACTTTGGTCTTGTATCTTGTGTGTGTTTTTACTCAGGTATAAGGCTATCCTCTATGGGCATACAAAAACTGTCCAAGACAGAAGAAAGTGAGTGATCATTTTTGTTGAATGAGCAGTGAAATCAGTTTTAGTGAGCAGTGATTTTTAATTGATGTAAATATTTTTTGATTGATCAGTGATTGAGTAGTAGTGATTTTTTATTGAAGTAAATCTGTTTTTTGAATAAGCAGTGATTGTTATTGAAGCAAATTAGTTTGGAAATAAGCAGTGAGTATGTTTCTCAATTTTAAAGTCTATCAAATATATATATTTTTTTAATGTTAAAAAATGTTATATTTGTGTTATTCATAAATACAATATCATAAAAATATAATTTTCCTGTCATGTATTTTTGTTCTCTAAGTTCATTCTGGAATGAAGTCATTTTATTAGATTCAATTTAATTCATCTAAACCATTAAAAAGCTATTTCTTTTAAAAATGGATACCAGATCAATTTTCTCCATTGTGCAACAACAATAATTGTATTGTTTAGTGTCGGTCCATCATGTTGTCACTCTTCTGGACAGCCTGGTTACGTAGGGCCACTCTGTTGTCTGCAGGATCAGGGACTGTCTCAATGTTACGTGCCTGTGCCACAACATAGTCCTAAATCAAGTCCTCTGAGATGCCCTCATGGATGAAGACCATGTTGTGGAGGACACAGGCACTGGCGATGACATCTGGGATCTTCTACAGCAGTAGCATGTCAAGATGTTGGAGCCCCGTCCACTGGCTCTTTAAGAGGCCAAAGGGTCTCTCGATTTGGACTCGGGTGGAGCTGTGGATCGTGTTGAATTGCTTGTGCTCGTCCAGTAGGTGACCATTGTCCCTGAATGGGACAATAAGATCCAGGTTTAGGGGATAAGAGAGTGGGCATCTTGGTGAGCCTTCAGGTCTCTGGTCCTGTACACCGTGCATCATGCACAGAACCAGCGTTGCCCGCGAAGTTGGCTGTCGCACACAGTTTGCAGCTGGAAGCTGGGCTGGCCTTTTTGGTTAATGTAGGCATCCCGATGTTCGTAGGGCCCCCTGGTGGTAATGTGGGTGCCATCTATGCACCCAATCACACCAGGGAACCCTCTGATCTCCTGGAACCCAGCCTCCAGAACTGGAAACGGTAGGTGTTGGCCACTTGATGTAGACGGGCATCAGCTGGTTTTGGCCATCTACTATGTGAAGCACTTGGTGGTGCAAATTGCCTTTCTCAAGCAAAAGTGGTCGGCCACACTGCAAATATTTTCCTGGTTGGCCAACAGCCACAGTGAGGCCAACAGACGATCCTGAGGGTTGAGTTCCTCACACAATATCTGAAAAACAGCTAAATGTGATTTTGTCATCTTAGAGTTTTGTCCTGCCTTTGTTCTGTGTGTAAGACAGAGGCAGATAGCAATGATACAACTATGTATTGTTCATTATATGCTACAATGTACTTTTTTACATTGTACTTTAACATTTTAACATTTGAATTATTTGCCCTTTGTGCAACTGTCGATAGATAAGGGGCCTTATAAATAATATGCTTAATGTACATGAATAACCATTTGACTGATTATATCAGCTACTAGGCTACACCCCAGCCATCTAGTTGGTTGACTGTACACCCCACCCACCCAGCTGTCTGATTTGTCAAATAACATTGCGGCTGGGGGGCATTTGTGCTTCCTTATACACTCTTAGAAGTAAAGGTGCTATCTAGAACCTATAAGGGTTCTTCAGCTGTCCCCATAGGAGAACCCTTTGAAGAACCCTTTTTGTTTCCAGGCAGAACCTTTTTGGTTCCAGGCAGAACGTTTTTGTTTTGCATGTAGAACCCTTTACACAGAGGGTTCTACATGGAACCCAAAATAGTTCTGCCTGGAACCAAAAAGGGTTCTTCAAGGGGTTCTCCTATGGGGACAGCTGAATAACCTTTTTTTTTTCACGTTAGCTAGCTACATCATTAGGGATTTTCGTGACACTTAACTTTATTTAGACTAGTTTAATCAAAACACAGAGATCATCTACACATGCAAATTACCTGAAAGGTTTCTCGGCTCATCCTAAAATGAGACCAAAAGGCAAAGTCGTTGTACGGAGGGATGACTTCCTCCACATAACCCTTGACTCTTCCAATCGGCTGCTCACTTATTCTGTGTTAAAATAGGTAGCCACTACGTGACATCAGTACCAGGGTCTAAAGAGTCATCGATTACTGCAGAAGCTGGAGCTAAAATCAACATTTTATATGGTGTATCCATTGTTTTACCAGAAAGAGTGGAATGTTGAAAAAAACATAATTTGCAAACAGAAGCCTTGTTGAACACGCCTCTGTTAAAAAAAAAATGCCTGGAATTTCAGCATGTTCAGGTAGGATGGAACTTTTGTCCCACATCATGATGTCACAATGTGATCTGATTATAATAGACCATTGACTGTTCATTTGGATAAGGGGGTGGGTTCTCGACCATTCTATCAGCCAATCAAGGCTGTGTATGTAAATATCTTCGTTTGTTTATGCGTGTGTTCCCTAACGCCCACATGATCAGACTGAGCATTTCAAGTGCCAAAGAAGGCTCAGGGAAATAAATTATTAACAATATACACTGAGTGTACAAAACCTTAGGAACACCTTCCTAATATTGAGTTGCACCTCTGTTTGCCCTCAGAACAGCCTCAATTCGCCAGGGCATGGACTCAACAAGGTGTTGAAAGCATTCCATGTTGACTCCAATGCTTCCCACAGTTGTGTCATGTTGGCTGCATGTCCTTTGAGTGGTGGAGCATTCTTGATACACACAGGAAACTGTTGAGCGTGAAAAACCCAGCTCTTGACACACTCAAACTGGTGTGCCTGACACCTACTACCATACCCTGTTCAAAGGCACATATATATTTTGTCTTGCCCATTCACCCTCTGAATGGCACACATACACAATCCAGGTCTCAATTGTCTCCTCCCCTTTATCTACACTGATTGAAGTGGATTTAACAGATTCACCTTGTCAGTCTATGTCATGGAAAGATGTTTTGTACACTCAGTGTATTTTTGTATTTTTATGAAATAAACCCACACAGTCATTTATTAGACATACAGGGATGATTTAAAACGAAAATTACAAAGACTGCATGGGGGCTTTAAGACCAATATTAAAACACAATATAAAGTCCTGCTGGAGGTGGCTTGGCTTATCTCAGAACAATAATACATTGTTATTGTTGCTGCCTGCTATCTCTGCAGGGCATTTTCTATTACAGCCTCATTCTCTCTCTACTAGCTTTGATGCCAAGGACTTTCTGAAGAATATATAGTCCTGTGTAGCTCAAATGGTAGAGCATGGCGCTTGCAACGCCAGGGTTGTGGGCTTGATTCCCATGAGGGACCAGTACGAAAAAAGTATGAACATGTATGCACTAACTGTAAGTCGCTTGATAAGAGTGTCTGCTAAATGACTAAAATGTAAGAATACAGTACCACTCTGACGTCACACATTCTCCACTTTTAACAATGTGTCTGCGAGAATTAGCACCTCAAATAGAGAAAGTGAGAAAAAAAGTTGATCATTATCAGAACAAGGGAATTCGTCAGCTCCAATAATGAGCTGGAGAAAATCCTGTTTAAGCGTGGAGGTGTTGGGGGGTGTAAATCCTGTAGGGTGGCGCCTATGGTTTCTTCATGGATAATAGGCTCAGAGAGAGTGAGAGAGAGAGGCGGCTGCTCTGGACCAATGCACATGGCTCTCTGAGAGGAGCGAAGAACACTTTGGTACAGCCAGGGATGACATGCTCCTCTTTGATGGAGGAATAGTACAGCTCAGGATCATTTTCACATAAAAGGGAATATTTAACATGAGAAGAAGAGGCAGGAAAACAAAGGGCCTTTACATTTCAATTACGTTGTAAAGCCGAACTTCCACAATACGGATTGAATAGAGCCCAAAGTCTGTGTTTTTGTGTGCGTGTGTGTATGTGTGCGTATGTGTGTGTCCATATGCTTGTGCGTGCGTCATGCATTTGATGTATTGCTAACCAGTAGCGTATGCTCCATGTCCACTGGGGAGTATGGAGGGGGGCCGTCCATGCCCCATGGAGCCTCCTGCAGGATGTCAGGCGTGGGCAAACAGATCTGACGAGACACTATGAAGTGGACACGCTCCTCACTCGCCTACAGGAGACAAAAAGACACACAACCAAGCTCAGAACCAGACAGACACAATAAGCAATGAAAAAAGAATGACAAACTCAAAACAGTCACTCTTTAGAAGAATATCATGGTTGAGCCACATAAATAAACACTGAACACAGCTTCACTGAAGTTGATCTAGATATCCAAACAAGCACTTAATAAAAACAACTTTCACTGCCACATAACTAGACTCAGACACAAAATCTATAACAGCTCAAACTGGCCCATCTTGCTCATCCCAGATGCTGTGTTGAGGGTAGAGTATGAGGAGCAGTTCCATGATAACGGAATTACACTTTGATTCAGTTTTTTCACTTTAAAATCAAGTGATTGATTTCAAAGTTTAACAAACCATACAACTCTATGCACAAGGACTACTTTTAACAATTTAGACTAACTAAGAACTTTGGTAACGGAATTATGGAACTCTCCCTGAGGTTTTTATGCGACCATGTCTGCAGAAAGAATGTGGTGTAAGCTATGACATCGCACCTTGAGTTTGAAAAAAAAAAAAGTTTGTTATTTTACGACAGTAAATTAAGTGGATTTACACCCAGTAACGGAATTACGGTAAAGGAATTACAACATGGATCCCTGATCTATACTACACATAAATGCATAATTATGGATATGAATGTCATTCTCCTCATGTTTCACATTTTTGGACATCACAACAGAGCAAAGTAGAGTACAATGCAGTACAATTTCAGCACAGCACAGCAGAGCAGAGCAGAGTAGAGTTCAGTACAGTACTTTACTGTACTGTACTACAGTATTGTATTAGACTGTACTCTACTGTGCTCTACTCACTTTACAGTAATGTAACCTCTGTACTCAGTACTGTACTACACTGTACTGTACTGTGTTATCCAAACTTGTGAACCCTACGTCTATGATAGGTTCAGATTTGGTCCAGTCCAGTCTATCTGTGGACGTTAACATCAAGGCCATGGTGGACTGACCAAATTTCAACTACTTTTCAATGTCCATGGATGTCTGGTGTTGGTCGCTGCTCAGTGGGTGAGGATGCTGGTTACAGTAAATGGAAAGAGAGCTATGAGTTGACATTAACTGGAGAGTGAGAGAGAAAGGCAGAGAGGGAGAGAGGGAGAGAGTGAGAGAGGGAGGGGTTGTCCAGACTCAGACTGCTCCTATGAACTTCACATGTTGGTGCTCATGGGTCCTTTTACATAGAAATGTAAACCTGTGGACATTCTCTACCTCTTCCTATCACCCGCTGAAGACAGCTCTAGGGGGAAAAAAATTTAAAACATGTATTACCCCTGAGAGGTTAACACAAATAATAAACAGATGTGGTGTACAAAACCCTCTCACTCACACACACATTTCAATTGCACTATTTTACTTGCTTCAGGATGCAGCCTGTTTAGTGTGACTCTCTCTCTCATCATACCGTCTTTCTGCAGCCCTCACCCTCACTATGACTTTTCCAACTTTAACTCAACAACTCACTTTTAAACTTATTTTTCTAACAATCTGTATTTCTCCCCTCTCTACAACCTTTCCTCCGTTTTTCTTTTTCACACTCTGTCTATTTATTACTCTCTTTTGGCTCTTTCTCAGGCTGCATGTCCACTCACTCACACAGCGACTCACTCAGGCTGCATGTCCACTCACTCACACAGCGACTCACTCAGGCTGCATGTCCACTCACTCACACAGCGACTCACTCAGGCTACATGTCCACTCACTCACACAGCGACTCACTCAGGCTGCATGTCCACTCCCTCACACAGCGACTCACTCAGGCTGCATGTCCACTCACTCACACAGCGACTCACTCAGGCTGCATGTCCACTCCCTCACACAGCGACTCACTCAGGCTGCATGTCCACTCACTCACACAGCGACTCACTCAGGCTGCATGTCCACTCCCTCACACAGCGACTCACTCAGGCTGCATGTCCACTCCCTCACACAGCGACTCACTCAGGCTGCATGTCCACTCACTCACACAGCGACTCACTCAGGCTGCATGTCCACTCCCTCACACAGCGACTCACTCCCTCATTCACTGGCATGAACATGCACTCTTGCACACACAAAATAAATTACTCAGTCCAGCTCGTTATCGCCTTAATTGGACTAATTTAATCGGTTTCCCGCCAGTTCTTAATCTCTGACAGAAACAGTCTGTTGTGCGCCATGTTGGGTCCTCAGAGACCCCCAAATGCCAGCCAGTCTCCTCAGACAAGATCCCAGAGAGCACAGCTACAGCTACATCCCACACTCAACCAGAAGCACACCACCGCAATTACCCAGCATCCACCGGGAAGCAGAGCCGCAGCCAAGCATTAGAGCAGCGCCCATTCGACCACAGACACACAACAATTAACCACAATTAACTGCAATGGACGGGGACAAAGCCAGCCAACAGAGTGCAATTAACCAGAACCACACACCACTATTAGCCATAATATACCAAGACCCAGAGTCAAGAAACACATCACCAGACACACACCATTACCAACCATTGTAAACCACAACCAACCAACGCACCCTAACCTCTAACCCCTGCAGACTGACCTGGATGAGTAAAGCGGCGTGTTCTGGCGCTCCGTAGCGCAGGTCGTGTCCGTTGATGGCGAGGACGCGGTCGTTGATGCTGAGCTGTCCGTCGTGAGCCGCCAGGCCGCCTTCCAGCAGGTGGAAGATGAAGACGCCATGTTCCTCTGGTCGTCTTACCAGCTTGATACCCAACTGCTCCTCTGGGGTGCTCTTAGCCAGGACCACGTGGATGCTGTCGTCCCTCAGGGGCTGGCCGTGGGGGAGGCCGTGAGGCGGGTAGCCCCCGGCTGCGTCGTGGGGGTGCCCGTGGTGCCCAGAGTGTGAGCGATAACGGTGGCGCTGCTCTCTCAGCACTGTGAGTCGCAACAGCTGGCAAGGCTGTTTGAGGGTGGCCAGGGCATAGCAGTGGGGCACATTGCTGATGTCTATGCCATTCACCTGAAGATGAGAGGGAGAGATGGAGTTAAGTCTCAGATTATATGCTGTGATGAGATTTTTAAACCCTCAACACATTCAGGGAAAGGGGATACCTAGTCAGTTGCACAAATGAATGCATTCAACCAAAATGTGTCTTCTACATTTAACCCAACCCCTCTGAATCAAAGAGCTGCGGAGGTGCCCAGGGAGTGGGCAGAACGGCACATGTGTCAACCTTGCCGACTTTTCAGTTACTGGCCCAACGTTCTTAACCGCTAGGCTACCTTCCACCCCCCAGTCATATACATGGCGAGTAGTACTCCCCCTTACTCTGAATAAAAACACACATTGACCTTGAGGATCATGTCTCCGGGCAGCAGGCGTCCGTCCCGGGCGATAACCCCCTCCCTGTAGATGTCCTGGATGAGGATACGCACCAGAGGGGTCTCATTGCCCCCCACGATGCTGATGGCCAGGGGCTCCGAGGGCTCGCGGTTGATCTTAATACTGGTGATCTCACCATCAGGGATCAGGTGATGGAGCTGGGGTAGAGCCAGCACTGAGAGAGTGAAGGAGGGAAATATATATAAATAAATACACTGGGGGCCAAAAGTTTGGAATATTACTTATTCAAGGGTTTTTTATTTGCAATAGTTTTTACATTGTAGAATAAAATTGAAGACATCAAAACTATGACATAACACATATGAAATCATGTAGTAACCAAAAAAGTGTATTTATATATTTTATATTTGAGATTCTTCAAATAGACACATTTGCCTTGTTGACAGCTTTGCACACTCTTGGCATTCTCTCAACCAGCTTCACATGGAATGATTTTCCATCAGTCTTAAAGGAGTTCCTACATATGCTGAGCACTTGTTGTCTGCTTTTCCTTCACTGCGGTCCGACTCATCCCAAACCATCTGAATTTGGTTGAGGTTGGAACCAAAAATCTCAAATTTGGACTCCAGACCAAAGAACAAATTTCCACCAGTCTAATGTCCATTGCTCGTGTTTCTTGGCCCAAACAAGTCTCTTCTTTTTATTGGTGTCCTTTAGTAGTGGTTTCTTTGCAGCAATTCGACCATAAAGGCCTGATTCACACAGTCTCCTCTGAACAGTTGATGTTGAGATGTGTCTGAAACTCTGTGAAGCATTTAGTTGGGCTACAATCTGAGGCTGGTAACTCTAATGAACTTATTCTCTGCAGCAGAGGTATTTCTGGGTCTTCCTTTCCTGCAGCGGTCCTCATGAAGCTGGTTGAGAGAATACCATGAGTTTGCAAAGCTGTCATCAAAGTTTGATTTGTTTAACACTTTTTTGGTTTATAAATGATTCCATATGTGTTATGTCAGTTTTGATGTCTTCACTTTTATTCTACAATGTAAAAAATTGTGCAAATAAAGAAAAACCCTTGAACTTTTGGCTCCCAGTGTAAATATATATTTAGAGAAAGAGAGAGAGCGAGAGAGAGAGAGAGAGAGAGAGAGAGAATGAGGGAGGGAGGGAGATAAATAGTGTGTTACTCTGATTTCTATGATGAAAAGGAACTCTCACAGAGGCAGAATGCAAGGCCAAGGAGAAAGCAAAGGAAACAGATAGAGAGAACTAGAAATAGACAGAGGGAGGAAGCCAGAGAAACTGCGTAGAGAGTTTTAGTGTTGAAGCAGCTGTCTCTACTCCCCCAGGTTAGCAAAACAAGCTTCTTCAAGCCTAAGGGGAAAATCCACTTGGCTGATCATCCTTCCACATGTTTGTATCATTAGTCACATATATCTGTACCAAGTATGCTTGGGAAACCCTCACATTTACTTTTCCACAAGGTTATTGCTTGGGTGGAGATAAAACCACACACACTTTTACACAGATACACACTGACTGTACTGACAGAGAAGGGAGATATAAAGTTCTCAAAGATACACACTGACAGTACTGACAGAGAATGGAGATATAAAGTTCTCACAAATACACAACCACAGCCTACTGTACACACACATATACACATAGGCACACAATGCACCAACACAAAAAAAACGGTATCAGTGGGAAGCTTTCAGGTGTTTATGTAAGAGTGAAAGTCAATCCCTTTGTCAACAAAGGGATGGTCTAACTTCAGCCTCTCGCATACAGAGTTGTTCCTGAATGTTTTCCTGGCTGTTTCCCAGGCCTGAGCAGAGCAGACACACCCTAACTGGACTGTACCATTAGATAGGGGAGGGAGGGACTGGTGTGTGTCAGTCATAGACTGTAAAAAGAAAATGGACGGAGCCATCATTGATGTCACCCCATTGTTTCTTATGTGAAGTCTGTGGCACATTTGAAGATCAGGAAGTGTTATTCCTTGAGCTATTTTAGGAAGTGACATTACAGGCTAGCTCAGGGCTGCATCCTCTCATTGAGTATCTCAAGTTGAAGGCTGAACAGGGTACTGCAGGCTGCTGGTAGCAACTATACTGAACAAAAATATAAATGTAACATGCAACAATTTCAAAGATTTTACTGAGTTACAAAACTTGAGACATTTATGGCCTTGTGTTGTGTGACAAACTGCACATTTTAAAGTGGCCTTTTATTGTCCCCAGCACAATGTGCACCGGTGTAATGATCATGCTGTTTAATCAGCTTCTTGACATACCACACCTGTCAGGTGGATGGATTATCTTGGTAAAGGAGAAATGCACAATAACAGGGATGTAAACAATTATTATTTTTTATTTCAGCTTATGAAACATAGTACCATTATTTTTGTTCGCAGTAACTTATCCTTATATCTTCTTCTTTTAATTAATGTATTTTAAATTTTTTACAATCGGTCCAAGGACATACATCTGGTGTAATAGAAGCAATTATTGGTACCATGATTGTCTTCTAATTTGTATGTTATTTACACTAATAATAACCATGAAGATTGTCATTTTCCCATTCACTATAATGGGGATCCTGCTTTCTGGAACAACAGCCAGCAGTACCGTAGTCGGCCTTGAACTTGTTCTCCCCTGGTGTCAGTGTGTCTGTTTAATACTGCCAACAGCCTGGGCCAAGAGCTAACAAGCTCACAGATACCTGGGACAATGTGTGCTATATACAACATAGTTGGGTAACTTACTTTCTAAATGTAACCTGTTACTAGTTGTTGTAATTGTAATCAGTAACGTAACTTTTGGATTACCCAAACTCATTAATGCAATCTGATTACTTTCACTTACTTTCCCCTTAGGAGGCATTAGAACAGGGTTGTCAAACTCATTCCATAGAGGGCCTAGTGTCTGCTTGTTTTTGTTTTTTCCATTCAATTACGACTTAGACAACCAGGTGACTTTAATTAATCTATCAAGTGCAACTCGCAGACACTTGGCCCTCCGTGGAATGAGTTTGACACATGTGAATTAGAACAAGGCTTACCCTGGTGTGACGTTTTCATAACCATTTAAATCTCTCTAGGACTAGATTACTTTTATCAATGTATTTGCCTGTATTTATCCCCCAACAATGAAAAAATAATTAGCTGCTACTACAAATGCCACGATGATCTGGATGAGACTGCCGAATCGAGGCAAAGTTAAGAATCTCTGGATTAATTATCTAATGTTAGCTACATTTAGTAATGTATAAATTGGCAAAATGTATTTAAATTGACAATTCTGTGAACTTTAAATTAACACAATACCTGTTAGCAAAGGTATCAGCTAGAGATGATGTGCAGGAGCTTGCATGGATTAGTAGTCTTGCATGGTCTACTTTGATGCTAATTGGCATTTTTGAATCTGAGAGAAAATAGAGGCGAATATATTGATAAAAGCTACGTTGTCTGAGAGCGATTTACATGGTTATCAAAACATCACGCCAGGGTAAGCCTACACGAAACACAGTCCTTATTTTAAGTGTTTCTAAAATTCCCTATTGGAAAAATGAATGGTGGAAAAATGATAGGAACAATTTCCCTGTTTGACCACTAGGTGTTATGGGTATTATGACACCTCCACTGTGGGGCTCTATTCAAGTAATCTTTGACTGTAGACTACAAAAGCCTATTCCTGCTTTTTTCCCACGATCAAATGCATGTGTCATCATAGTGGTCTCTGACTTGCTCAAGTGGAACAAACTTAAACTTGCACAGCCATCCACCCATACTATGCAATGTCTTTTTATAGCTTTTTTTGCACTCCAGATATCTTGTATTTCTATACTTTTTCATACTGCCGCTCTATGTATCATGTACCTTGTATCTGTCTTTTGTGTACTTTCGTTGAGGCATTTTGCACCTGCCCTGTGTTTTGTTGTTGTAGCTGCTTGACAAAGAAATTTCCCCCTCGGGGATCAATAAAGTACCTATCTATCTTGTATTTGAATGTCGTTTAGAAGACAGAAAGGTGTCAAATATTTTTTATGACTTTTAAAAGTAATCCTAGAAGTAATATACTTTTTTAAAAGTATCTGTAATCTGATTAGAATATTTTTGCTGTTATTGTAATGGATTACAGTTTGTTTAATAAAAAAAAAAAAATCAGTTACAGTAACAGATTACATGAGAGAGAGAGAGTTTACATGTAAACCGTTACTCCACAACACTGTATATAAACCATCTCTATCGCTGTTGCACAATCCAGGTGTGAAAAGTTCTTAGAGAATTACCCAGAAAGACTCACAGCTGTAATTGCTGATAAATTCCTACAAAGTATTCATGCAGGGTTGTAAATACTTATGTAAATGAGATATTTCTGTATTCCATCTTCAGTAAATTTGCAAACATTTCTAAAAACATGTTTTCACGTTGTCATTATGGGGTATTGTGTGTAGATGGGTGAGTTTTTTTATTTTTTTTTATCCATTTTGAATTCAGTCTATAACACAACCAAATGCGGATTAAGTCAAGGGGTATGAATACTTTCTGAAGGCACTGTATCTCTCAATCTCTCCCTCCCTGCTAATTTTCTCTCTCTTTCTTTCTCTCTGACCCACTCTCTCCCCCTATCTCTCTTGTTCCATAGCCCCAGTCCCTAGTTCTAATCAAGCTGCAGTTTCTCCCTTCCAAAGTCAATATTTTCTCTTCAATGCTTCCAGGGAGAAGATTGAATTAACACACAGACCTGTGGCTGCTATATAACCTCTCTCTCTCTGTCTCTGTCTCTGTCTCTGTCTCTGTCTCTGTCTCTGTCTCTGTCTCTCTCTCTCTCTCTCTCTCTCTCTCTCTCTCTCTCTCTCTCTCTCTCTCTCTCTCTCTCTCTCTCTCTCTCTCTCTCTCTCTCTCTCTCTCTCTCTCTCTCTCTCTCTCTCTCTCTCTCTCTCTCTCTCTCTCTCTCTCTCTCTCTCTCTCTCTCTCTCTCTCTCTCTCTCTCTCTCTCTCTCTCTCTCTCTCTCTCTCTCTCTCTCTCTCTCTCTCTCTCTCTCTCTCTCTATCTCATCCCCCCTCTGTCTTCTTCTGTATCCCACTCTGTACTAAACAGTATCTCCCCTCCTCTTCTCCTACTATCCCTCACAGTCCCATGGTCCTCATCATCACCATCATGAACGTTACGGCTCATCCTCCACTTCCTCCTTCTCCTCATCCTACTGATCATGACTCCCTCCATCCCTCTCATTCTCCAGGGTCGTCCTATATACTGCATCCCTCTGAAATAGATTCTTTATACCTCTGCAATAAACACAGTAACACTGTATCCCTCTACAAATCATGTGTTCCATCACAGGCCTGCTATTAGCCCCAGGGGCTCCTTCATCACCCTGTCATCTGGCCTGGTTGACCCTGGCTAGCAGCTCTCTGTCCCTGTCCCCTGGAGGTCCCTCTCTCTCCTCCAACCTAGCCCACAAGCTGCCATTCTCCCATCTGATCCCTCTTTTCTGTTCTGTTCTGGGGGACCAGTGGACTCTTATGCAATGTGTAGCTGAATGATTAAAGGAACATATGTTGCTGCAGTTACGCTGTGGGCTATCAGCCGTGTCACCTCAGCACAGAGCCAAAGGAACTGCTCACACATACATGCACACACACACACACCTCATACCCTCTACAGGGAATCACAGAAACTGCAGACAAAGCATAAAGAGCACTGACATCATACGGAACTAAACACAACCCCCACTGACATCATACCGAACTAAACACAACCCCACTGACATCATACCGAACTAAACACAACCCCCACTGACATCATATCGAACTAAACACAACCCCCACTGACATTATACTGAACTAAACACAACTCCCACTGACATTATACTGAACTAAACACAACCCCCACTGACATCATACCGAACTAAACACAACCCCCACTGATAAAGCACAGCATAAACACATTTCATATAGTGCAGAAAAACAACCACACAAGCATTCACTCAAACAAACACACACATACCTTCCTGGGGCACACTGGCATTCCTGGCATTGTCTCGTTCCTCTGCGGTCTCATTGGACACGGAGGTGCCGCTCTTGGTCCTCCGCAGGACACTGAATGCACGGTTCAACCGCCTGAAGGAGCGGCTCCTGACCGAGGTGCGGTCATAGTTTCGGACTGAGGGGAGAGAGAGACAGGGGCACACTTTATAGATCAGCTCTGTTCTGACTGAACATGCCTGGACAAGTCTCTGAGCCTGCCTCAGCACAGCCAATCAGATGCCTGAGATCTCTCATTCTCTCTGCCTCTATAAAAGACATAACAACAGCTTGAACACATCTGTTTTAGAGAATCCAATCAAAATCCTTCATGAATTCCCCAAACAGTCATTTGTTTGTCATTATGTCAAAGCGGAGGAACAGGAATGCACACTGGAGGGAGGGGCCTATAAACTCCACAGGGGTGATGAGCTTCATAAACGGCAGCAGTCATGTTTCATGTAATCAACAGCTAAAACTAGGTGCAGTATAAATACACCAGTCTGACCCTATAGTCTACTGAGATTCTGACAGGGAGTGTGGGTCCCTGGCTCTACCAGAGCAGAGCAGGCTGCAGTGGAGTGTGAGCACCAGCCTGGCTCCCCTGAGAGCAGGGCAGTGAGCCTCTGCATCGCCCCTCGCTCTGCGGACCTGGAGAGATGCAAAGGCCTCCTGACAGCCACATTATTCTTTAAAAGCACCAAGCACTTCTGGAGATGACAGCTTGTTCAGCAGCAGTGGCTCTGCATGGCGATGGATGCTCCTCTCGGTGGCCCGGGCCCAAAGTGCTGGTGCAGTGTTATTCTGTGTCCCCACCGGCACCGCGTTCACATGAGAGGGGGGGATGTGAGTGAGTGCAACAGGCGTGAGTGGCTCTAGGGTTCACAGGTGGGATGAGTGGAGGGTGAGGGCCTATCATGTCATTCAGCATTAATGGACCTGGGCTGTGTTAAATCCTCATTCCTCCCACTCTCACTTCCTCTCTTTACATTCTCTCTCTCTCTCTCTCTCTCTCTCTCTCTCTCTCTCTCTCTCTCTCTCTCTCTCTGTCTCTCTCTCTGTGAAAAAAAGATCAGTGAAAAAGAAATGCTACAAAAGCTAATTGAAGAATAGGATTTTTTAAAATAAAAAATCATTAAGTAGTACAGATACTGTGTTTAAGTGAGCATAGGTTCTGGGATGTTTCCTGTGTGTAGGTATGAGGTTGTAAAATGTATGTTTGAATAATGTTTACTGGTGGTATCTATGTGAGTGAGGGACTTTGAAACTGTGACTAGAAAGCCTCCGCTGTCTCCCTGCTTTCTATTGATTTTCAATCAGTCGCACTGACAAACAGTTCGATATGTACAAACACGCACACAGACACACACACACTGCTTTATAGATCAGAGAAAGGGTGCAGAACTACACACTCACAATCACTCTTTTTGGTACTGCTGCGGGCTGCCAGGCTGGTGGTGCTGCCTGATTGGCTGTTGTCCTCCATGCTGGGGTCAAAGGCGGGGTTGACGAGGCCGGGATCGTCTGATAGGAGGGCGACGGCGGCGGAAGTGGGGCCTTCGCCGGGCAGGGTGGCGACGGTGAGTTCTGACGTGCTGTCAGTGCAGTCACCCTCCTGGGAACGCCGCTTCCTGTCCGCAGACAGGCCATAGTGAGACGCACCTTTACACCTGCAAATACACATAGGGAGAGAAGAACGGTCAGTCAGAGACACACACCATAGGCCAAGCTAGGTGAGGTGATGCATCAACAACAACAACAACCCACCAAGAAAATATGGGATACTTGGACAGTGAGGTGTGTGGAGCCTGTGATGGATGGAACCATTATTATGCTCTCAATGACCCATGACCAATTACCATGTGTCATGAATTATGATGCGCTGAACTTTATCATGTGCAATATTGTAACTAATTCTTGGACTGAACTTGCGTAGTCATTCACTCAGGACTGTATACTAGCATCCTGTCAGTAGTATATATTTTTTTCTTCATTGCATTTAGTATATCGAATGTGCATTTATCTGTAATTAACCTGTTTTAAGGACTGTATTTTAAGGGAATTAGTATTATTACCCTAAATTATATCCTACGCACATTTAGCTATTTAAGTATCTCTTCCTGTCATTTACCTGTACAGTTAATTTAATTTAACCATGCAAATATTCATTTACCTGTACATTTAACCAGACTGTATGTATATTAAGTAAACTATTATTACCCTCACTTATATCATATGCGCATTTAGCTATTTAAGTATCTTTTTCTGCCATCGACCTGTATAGTTAACCATGCAATTTTTTATTTATTTATATCAATAATTGTATATTTTTTTCACCTAACACATCTATCTATCTATCTATCTATCTATCTATCTATCTATCTATCTATCTATCTATCTATCTATCTATCTATCTATCTATCTATCTATCTATCTATCTATCTATCTATCTATCTATCTATCTATCTATCTATCTATCTATCTATCTATCTATCTATCTATCTATCTATCTATCTATCTATCTATCTATCTATCTATCTATCTATCTATCTATCTATCTATCTATCTATCTATCTATCTATCTATCTATCTATCTATCTATCTATCTATCTATCACACAACAGCCACTGAATCATGGAGCAGAATGGAGTTGACCATTGGTCAACAACGGCTGACAACATGTCAACACTGTCTGAATCCTCCTGTACCCTCGGTGGATCAGTAGTGACGGTTAACAACACAGCCCAGTTAGAGAGAATATGGACAGGGATTAAACCTGAGGGGTAAAGGTTAAAGGTCACCACCATTTCGGGAGCAGTAGTTAAAGTGTTGCGCCCTCTGACTCATCACCCTCTGGCTGTGTCCATCTCCTCACTTCTACTTCCTGATCCAAGCTGCCCTGAGGCGACATCTATCTGACCTCACGACTGAGGTCATCATCTTGACAAGTGATTCCTCCTCGGGCAACTATATCACACACCCAATACACAACCTACTAGTGTATAATTGCATATTTTCTTTCATACATCCCTAATCATTGTATTTGTATTTAATGGCTGTTCTTCTGTAATAAAAAGTGTATTGATAATGTCATACTGAGCAACTGAGTCTCTGTTTCTTGTCATCCTTCCTGGCTTCTTTATTTTATTCATTCAGTGTATAATGATATGTATTATGCTGCTCTGTGAGTTGCTGTGGATAAGATTGTCTAACAGATTGAATAATAATGTGAGCAAACAAACGTATAAAACAGGTAATATAAGAGACATCAGGAATTCAATACACCACACAGGTCTCAATGTCATATTCTCCCTCATGAAACTAATCTCATTATCAAATTCCCACTATTCTTCATTCCCGTACCTACACTCGCTCTGCAACACAAACAGAACGCACAAACACCCGTGTACACACACACATACACACACACACACAACCCTACAATGGATATCTTCACAAACTGATAATGTCAGGAGTGTGTTTGCATATAGACAGCAAATAACTGTCGCTGTGTCTTTCTCTCCCATAATAAAGGCTTTTGGTTGATGTCTCTGCATCTCTGTGGAGCCATAAGAACAAACATTAACTGTGTTTTTATGGGCTGGATCAGACCCAGTTAGAGCTTTTACTCATACACAGACATACACAGCAAACTGGATCCATTTCTACATAAATCCTCATTACAGCAGTAGGTATTATTACTGTATATGGAGGACAGGATGCATTTAAGGCAAAATGGAGGACATAAAGTAATAGCTAAAATGGTGGCCATCAGCCTCATGCTCCATTTGGGAGGATACAAATAGAGGAAATAGCATTAAATGGCTATGAGTGATGGGAGCCCAGAAGCAGGCTGTGTGTGTCTGAGGGACAGAGGCCATTGGCTCTCTGGGGTCTCCAGCGTTTTGTCTCAATCAGAGGTCTGTCTGAGCAGGTCATGCTCTGTGTCCATACATCACAGACAGAGACATTTAATCCTGAACTGGCCTCTATATCTTACTTTTCCAGCCATTGGGCTTGACTCTCGCCAGCCAGCTCTAACACTAGGCTGACAGACACACAGAGAGTTTGGGGAGCAGTTGATTCAGTTTGGGTGTGGTGACTGACATTCAAAGAGAGGATGAAGTTTCAGAGAGTGCAGCCAAGCAGAGGCCCATTGATCATGATTTGTGGCCCAGTCAGAGCTCTGTTACGCAGGGATACTTGTGGTTACTAACTCCCCCCTCCTCCACCTGTGTTCCACCAGCCTGTCAGATGGAGGGAGGCGCACGCGTGTGTGTGTCCGTGCGTGCGTGCGTGTGTGTACGTGTGTGTGTGTCTCTGCTGGAAACTCACCTTAATTCATATTTAATATATTGAATCGCATCAAGTGTGTGGAGTCAGCAATATACCACTTAAGCAAGGGAAGTGGTTGGATAGAATAACAATATTTCAGTCAACAACACTGAGCCCTACTCCAGTGGAGATCAGCAGAAGCCTTTCACATGTCACTCAACATAAATTAGTGTAATTAAAGCTGCATGTACATGAGCCATAAAATACTGCTGTTACACCAGCATGTTACGTGCTTCAAGTGGGGCTAAATAAATGAATTCAAGACATTGGGAAATGTACAATGTGCACACACACACACAGACAGACACTGGGATTCACCTACAGATGGCAAATCCTGTAGTACAGTACATTGGGCCAAGCTGACAGTAAGCAATTAAATCCTTAGACAACATTCCCATAATATTATTTCAACTTCGGCAGTGGAAAACCACAGTTAACAGAGCTGTTCAGAGACTGATGAAGAAGTTTCCATTCAGTTATGTAGATCTCAGAGACCACCCAACAAGCAATTCCTTTTAACCCTGGTGCCATATTTGAATAACCATGAATGAAAACATACATACCATTTGTTCAGGTCTGTCAAAGGCTACTTCTTATGTCTACTGGTGTCCTTGTCTCCCCGTCTGTTTGTCTGTCTGTCTCCCCGTCTGTTTGTCTGTCTGTCTCCCCGTCTGTCCGTCTCCCCGTCTGTTTGTCTGTCCTTCTCCCCGTCTGTTTGTCTCCCCGTCTGTTTGTCTGTCCTTCTCCCCGTCTGTTTGTCTCCCCGTCTGTTTGTCTGTCCTTCTCCCCGTCTGTTTGTCTCCCCGTCTGTTTGTCTGTTTGTTTCCCCGTCTGTTTGTCTGTCCATCTCCCGGTCCGTCTCCTTGTCTGTCCGTCTGTCTGTCTGTTCATCTGTTCATCTCCCTGTCTGTCTCCCTGTCTGTCCGTCTGTTGGTCTGTCTGTCTCCCCGTCCGTCTCCCCGTCTGTCAATTTGTAGGTGTACCTGTCTGTCTTCCTGTCTTCATCCTGCAAGTCACCAGACAATCTTGCCGGGTATGAAATAAGCTGCAGAGTCTGTACCATCAAATTGATTGTATATCCAAATATGATCCAAGTAATAAGCTCACACAAGGTGTGTGACCAGTGCATCACCCAGGTGGTTTGAAAATAACTAGAATGCATTATCTATTCGAGCGGAAACTCACGGTACAATATGGTCTTCCCCTCAGAGATGACACGCTAGTCATTGTCTTGTATATTCCTTGTTGTTAAGGGCTTTGGCTACCCTTAAATCAAATCCCCTTCCTTCTGGGGATCAGAAGCACAGTGCTGCCTTAGCCACTTAGGCATATCTACACTGCTGCTTAGAGCTTTAATGGCTGTCTGGAGGAATTAAGGCCACAATCTCTCCAGTCTGAGTCCAGCAACAGGGAACTCAGGCAACAGTCCCCAAGTCACAGAGGGACAGACAGGGTGGTCCTGCAGCTGGGGACCACAGAGAGAGGATCCAATGAGTCTACAAAGTGTCCTATGAGTATTCAAGCTAACAAAAAGACAAATCTCACACAATTTTCTTCAGAACCAACAACTCTTTCTTTTTGTCTGCCCTCCTATCTAATACACAAACACAACTTCCTCCTGTAGCTTAAGTTGTGTTTTTCTGCTCCTCCCCTCCCCTGTGTGTGTCAGTGAGTGATTTGTGTTGCAGGGCATCATGGAAAAGCTTTGTGCTAGCACATTAGCGCTAGCTGCCTGCCTCAGCAGCATTACACCAGGCCTAGTTCTCCACAGTTACTGACACAGAGAGACGCTTCAATTATCACATAATCTCCCTCAACCCTGTGATTTGGAGCGAGATAGCTAAGGAACAACAACACTAACCCCTTCCTTATCACTAAAACATTCTCACCCATCCTCCCTTCCTCTCCTTTTTCATCCTGCCCTCCTCGCCCCTCCCCCTCTAGCACAAACATAATTACCCAGCATGCCATGGGAGAGATGGCGGTGGCGGAGGGGAGAGGGGAGGAAGTGCCTTGGTTGGCTGTGACACAAACAGTCCTGTTCATATGATGTGAAATAAACCAGCTCACAACTTATCAAAGCCTGGGAGATTCTCCAATCCTCTTTAGGGGTGAGTGGATTATCCTCCCTAGCCCAAATACGCTACGTTCTTCTTTCCTATCCCTCACTGAGCGCAGAACAGAAACATATCTGCATAGAATACACAGCCAGCACAAATAACCAGGCCACTATTAAAATATAAGCTAGATCAGTCAGTCAGTGTGTGTGTGTATGTGTGTGTGTGTGTGTGTGTGTGTGTGTGTGTGTGTGTGTGTGTGTGTGTGTGTGTGTGTGTGTGTGTGTGTGTGTGTGTGTGTGTGTGTGTGTGTGTGTGTGTGTGTGTGTGTGTGTGTGTGTGTGTGTGTGTGTGTGTGTGTGTGTGTGTGTGTGTGTGTGTGTGGATGAATGTGGGGCGGCAGGTAACCTAGTGGTTAGGGCGTTGGGCCAGTAAACTAAAGGTTGCTGTATCGAATCCCTGAGCTGACAAGGTAAAAATCTGTCGTTCTGCCCCTGAACAACGCAGTTAACCCACTGTTCACCGTAGGCTGTCATTGTAAATAAGAATTTGTTCTTAACTGACTAACCTAGTTAAATAAAGGTTAAATAAGATAAATAAATAAAAATGGCCTTGCATGAATGGCCTTGACTAGTGTGTGTCCTCACAGTGTTGTGATCTGATCTCTGATGTCAAGGAGTCCTACAGGAACCAACCCAGGCCCTTCCCCCCTTCTGGCAGTAGAGAATCCAGCAGTGTTAATCCAGACTATAGGATACTGCAGTGCAATCCTCTCCCAGCTCACTACATGACAGCTCAGTTCTTAAAACACATTGAAATATAACTCCTGACATAAGAGAAGATGAGAGAAAAGAAAGGTATCTATGCCACTGTGAGGGGACATTTTTTTGTGGAAGACAATGTGTGTGTGAAAGAGAATAGTTTATGACCGACAATAGCTCTGCCCAGGAGGCCTATGTAGGTGGTATCCCATCATTCCTCAGCGTTCCTGTTAATCAACCTTCTTATCTTCTGAACTGAGGAGTATACTCTTTCTAATCTCTATCTCTGCTTTATCACAAGATCAAACTAAAGCTCATTGCCTCGGCAACAAAGCCTCTGGATTAAGAAACTCAAAATCTCACTAATCGTAAGAAGAGGGGAAAAAAACTATTCTCCTTCTCTCTATCTGTGTCTGAGAATGCCGGCATTCCTCTGGGCTCCTCTTGACGTCTGCTCCAAAAGTAATTCACTGTCCCAAGGATTAAACTCTTGACAGGAAACTGTCTGCCTGTCAGGGAGAGCTTTTGGCTTAGACACATCACAGAGGAACACTCACTTTAAACTGTTTGAAGAAATAAAACCCAGCCCATCCTTTCTTTCCCACAGGAATCTGTGTGAAATGAGCACCTAGGCCCTAGTTCCTCTCCTAGTGGATGAGAAAACACAAGAGCACAGGGGAGCACCTGGGGCATGGACACACACAAACACACACACACACACACACACACACACACACACACACACACACACACACACACACACACACACACACACACACACACACACACACACACACACACACACACACATACGACATGGAGAGGGAGATTGTTCATTAATTAAATCCATAGTGACAAAGGCCTGGAGAAAAGAAGAACATCTGTGTTCACTGGCTTCTTAATTAGATCAGTTTATCAATTACTAGTAGCTGGTGTGTTGATTAGATTCTGTTGCTTTTGCTCAGAGGAAATATCAGCTATAGGATGAAGCATCAGCTGCAATTCTCAACGACTGAATAGGGTTTAATCTCAGCTATAGGGTGTGACTTAGCAACGCGTGCAGGGCCCATATCACAGACACCCACAAACACAAAATCAGGTGGCTCCGTTGTGCTAGCTACTGTCTAGCTGGCTGATCTGGTTTGGCAGGGTTGGTTCACCAACTCTGGGGTGGCAGGTAGCCTAGCAGTTAAGAGCGTTGGGCCAGTAACTGAAAGGTCACTGGTTTGAATCCCCGAGCCGACTAGGTAAAAAATCTGTTGACGTTAGCAAGGCACTTAACCCTAATTGCTCCCGTAGATCGCTCTGGGTAAGAGTGTCTTCTAAATGACCAAAATGTAAATGTAATGATCTGAAAGAAAGCACCCAATCACGGACACGGCTCAGCCCAGCCCTGAGTCAATGAGGTCATCAGCCTCAGCTCTGAATCAGGCCTTTTGTCCAATCAATATCAGAATCCCATCATCAGCCAAAGCCATGACCTGACATGATCAGCCAGGAACGACGGATATGCAGCAGTCGTGTTTCAACCAACAGTCTTCCTCTCTGTACTCCTCTCTCCCTCATCTCATTTTACTCTCTTTTGTACTCTCTTCATCCATCCTTTCTGCTCTCTCCTCCTCTCGCTCCCTCCACCTTGTAACTCTCTTTCTCTCTTACTCTCTGTCAGAGGAGAACAGCACAACGAGTACAGAGCTGATTTATTCTCTCCTCCTCTGCTCAGGAGAAAGCTGGCTCTGAGCTCGCTACAATAACAGCGATGTCTCCACTACATAACAAAGGCATTGCTGCAGGAGCACAGCACAATAGTACTTTCCGTACCTAATGGTATCTTTCATGTAAATTCCAGGAATTGTCAGCGCTTCAATGTAAGTCTATAAGGCCCAAAACATGGCAGCCAAGAATGACTGCAGTGGGAATTGTGCCTGTATCATTCTTTCCAGCACTGTGAGAGTATTTGATGTGTTTGAGAAACACACTAAGGGTTACTAGGTACAGTATGTGGAGGTGTTTGTAAGTGTGTGTATGTGTGCATGGGTGTCAGCGTGAGAACCTTTAATGTTAAAAGGCAGTCAAGGACAGCTTCCGGAGGACCTGTGGGTGAATGATATCTTCTATTCACTGTGACTTTAGAGGCCTGTGTGTAGGTGTGGGTGTATACTGTACGTGAGTGTGCTAGTAGAGTATATATGAATAATAGATGTATCTCTGTTGTAATCTCCTATTAACTTAGACTTGTATTGTATTTTGTTCAAGTGCTTAGCTTACTTTTCCCTAACATGCTACTAATATAGTGCCAGAGTAGCCTAGCATGCAAAACGTTTCACATATCTGTCATTCTGTCAGAATGTGCTATACTGTCTTTCTGTTTGTGTGTGTCATGGGTATAGAACAACATTCCAATAGCACCCTCTGCTAAGTGCAATCCATAGAGTCCTGTGTGCCCTTTCTGGTAGTATCCCACAGTAGGTACCACTTTGCATGCCTCAGCTCTCTATGGTCTCATTTCTCACATGGTCACATGGTCAGGGAGCGGGCGGGTGGGCCCAGTTGCCGTGGAACCCGTGCCTCCACCAGCCTGTCCACCCCCCATGGAAACAAGGTCACCACGAAAACTATCCCTGCAGCGCCTTACCATAGTTCCGCTGGGCCCCATTTGTTTCCCGCTACGTGCCGCGGTCGCTGGGTGACGTGTGGACTGGGGCGTAGCCAGGGGCGTGGCATGAGGCAGCTAGGACATCACATCACATCACTGACATGACAGATAGACTAGCTCTTGCTTTTCCTCTCATCTCCTCCCTCTCTCCTCTGTCTCTCTCTCTCTCTCTGTCTCTGAGATAGCTGTGCTCCACTGTCTGTGCTGGCCACTCATAAGGAACGTGACCGTCCTGTGGCGATAAGACAGTCAGCAGAGGAGAGATATCCACCTTGTAGAACAGGCTGCAGCTCAATATACACACTGATAGAGGCAGACCAAAGACACACTGATACAGGCAGACCAAAGACACACTGATAGAGGCAGACCAAAGACACACTGATACAGGCAGACCAAAGACACACTGATACAGGCAGACCAAAGACACACTGATACAGGCAGACCAAAGACACACTGATACAGGCAGACCAAAGACACACTGATACAGGCAGACCAAAGACACACTTATACAGGCCTATTTAACATTCTCAACGACTGGTTGGTATGAATGCTTTGTCATTCTTTAGTATGTGTAGTTATTTAACGATACGGCTAGGCAGTAGAATACTACAGTACTACAGTGTACATGCACAAACAAACATATGGGCTGCAACATTCATACCCACCCAATCAACACAGTATATTTAATATAACTCTGCCTTGCATACAAATTGCATCTCTAACACCCAATCTCCATCGCCTCCGCTTGTCCTCCAAGCTGACCTAGGCACCTGCGGGCTCAACATGTCTGCATGAATACAACAACATTAGAGGAGAAGACTCTCAAAGTCACAAAGACTACCCTCTGCTCTCTTCCTCTCATGCATTCATTATTTTCTGTAAATAATTCATCACTGCTTTTGTTTGTGTGTCTGTATAGGCTACGCATGGGCCGTGTGATAATGTGTATCTCTGTGTGTGTGCTTGTGTTTGTGTACAGTATGTGTGTGTGTGTCTGTGTAGATACAGCATCTATCTCTCTCTGTCTCTCTCTCTCTCTCTTTCTCTCTCTAAGTGTATCCTTTAGATTCATGTTTGGGTGGAAGTGATACCACACATCACAGTGGTCTGTTTATTCATACATACTGCATGTTCCTTTGTTAGAGTATAGCTACAGGAAGTGTGTTTTATGCATCAACCACTAATAATGTGAAGTCAGGTGGTCAGAATGGTCTCCAGTGAGAAAGTGATTTGCTTGTCCAGTTGGATAAGATTTTGTCTGTTGTCCTGATTTAATCATAACCTCTATACCCTCCTCTGCTGCGCTCCTCCGACTCCAGCCTGACAGATCCACTGAGACAGGGAGAGCCACCTGACCGCAGAAAAAGGATTCATATTTAATCCAAACAAAAGTCTAATTAGTGAAGCCAGCCCTCCACCCAGCCACGAGTCTGACATGGGCCTGGGTCGGGATTGAAAGTCATGGTACGGTCTGTCTTTGACTGGGGTTTGGGATGGACCTGGAATTAACAAACACCTCTTATCGTTCAGATCCCCTGCTCTGTGGCCGGGCGGCGGGCTAATCCTGTTAGGATGTGTCCGTGCGGAAGGCTCTGGGAGCACTGGGAGTACGCCGCAGCTCTCTCTACGTCAAGCTTTAGGGGAGATCAAACACCTTGGAGATTCAGGTTGAAAGGACGGAAGCTTAACCAATCATAGTATTTAAGGCAAGCCAGCCCAGGCCCCAGAAATGAACACAGATTCATAATTAACGCTCCATAGCACTGCAATGTGATTATCAGGGGAGTAGAGGGCATGTGAGACGTGTGTGTGGCAGTGGTGTGTGTGTGTGTTATGGACAAAATAGAGTGGATTATGTATATGTTTGCAAAAGGGTGGTAAGTGGACTCAGCGTTCATGTCTTTTGTGTGACTTTTTTTGTGTGCGGGTGTACAGTACGTACAGGGACACATGGAGAGAAACGACAGAGGTGCTCTTGTGTGTGTGCCAGTGCTGCGTTTGAATTGGCTGGTGCTGACAGAGGGCAACAGTGGTAACTCTATTAAAGATTTCCATATGGACCAACAACACCTATTCTCTCTCTCTCTCTCTCTCTCTCTCTCTCGCAGACAACCGAGAGAGAGGCAGAGAAAAGCGTAGTGAGAGAGGGAGAGAGCTAAAGAGGATGAGCAAGATGAAATGCTGGTCCCACAGAGGGAGCAGAGCTGAGGGCAGCTCCTGGCTGTCAGGGCTGTGGATAAAGATTAATGGTGTGCCATAGATCTCCAGCCAGCTCTCAGCCAGCTCTCCAGTCAGTTCTCCAGCCAGCTCTCCAGCCAGCTCTCCAGCCAGCCAGAAAAACACTATGTCTGCATTTGCCTCCTTTTTTATTGTATCATAACCAACAAATGCCTCCTGTCACAGAGACAGCGCTGCACACAGACACACAGAAACACACCCAGATACACACTCTAACACTCACAGAATCACACAAACAAGGAGAGGAGAGAAAGCGCACATGGTATTTACAAACACTCCCTCATTGGAATGACCCACATGCTCAATGCACTCCCAATGGGCCCCTCACGGTCCCATTGCTATGGCAGCCGTATGCATGGACAGATGGGATGCAGGGCCAGGAAGTGACCTTATCCTCTCCTGTCTCCTCTCATCTCCCCTTCTCTCTCCTCTCCTCTTTCCTTCCTCCTCTATACCCTTCTTTCTATTTCTATCCTATTCTCATTGCACCTCTTATATCCTCCTTTAACACCCTCTCCTCTCCCTCCCCTCTTTCTCCTCTCCCCTTTTTGTTCCCTGTCCTCCCCCACCTGTTCTCTCGCCATCTCTTTCCCTGGTCTCCTCTCCTATCCTACTCTCTCCTCTCTCCCTCTTCCCCTCTCCTCTCCCCCATCTCTCTAGGATTCATGGATGTCCAATAGGGGATCTGAGTGTCTGCAGGAGCTAAAGCTCCACTCAATAGAGGATCCTCACAATGGAATGGGAGAATTTGTAAAGCGTTGCATTCATGCAGCATAATGGGACATTTCCGTCAGACTGGGGACTGGCGAGGACAGAAGGATCCCACCTTAGAGATCTGTGTGCCCCAGGATTCACAAGTCTGCTGAATATAGCCAATATCACTGGGAGAGACAGAAAGAAAGCACTGACGGCCAATATAGACTATTCCCAGAAAGACTCAGTCTATATGCATACAAAGAGAATGAATGCCCACATAGTCAAACTGTATAAAGACTATACCGATATAGACACACTTAGAAACACACACACAGACCCAAACCTATAATCACAAATAAGATTCAGCTGCACAGCACAAATCTCCACATACAACACGCAATTATCCACACTTGCAAACCTATAATGAAAATTAAAAGTAGCTATGCAGAACTTGTTTAGGCTTACTTTATGGAGGATGGTGTCTATTTTAAAACATGAGAACCTAAGCCAGTGGAATGAAATAGGAAGTGAGATCATCATCCACTCCTCAGTATGATGAATTCAGCCGACTGGATGAGAGGGCTGTTGCCATGGTGTCAAAGTGCCTCAGTAAGAGTGTGTTTCACATGAACTATGACTGAGGGCTGTTGCCATGGTGCCAAAGTGCCTCAGTAAGAGTGTTTTTCACATGAACTATGACTGAATGGGCTCTGGAAGTGTGTGGGGGTGTCAAAACGAAGATGTACAAATGAGAGTTTGAATGTGAATGAGCTGTGTGTGTGAGTGGATATATTTTTTGTTCTGAATGGTTATGGTTGTTGTTGTGGTTTGTTGTGTGTCTTGTGTATCTTTCCCGGATGATTGTTGCAGTGGTGATTGGTGAATGTCTGTGTTTTTGTGTTGCTGTGATGTTTGTAGCGATGAATATGTTTCTCTGAGTGGATATAGCAAGAGTTTGCTCTTTGTTTTGGTTGGAATGCTCCTTGTGAACATGGCTATTCACACACAGTGAACAAGCAGAAGTACAAAAGGTGATCTACTGGAGACCTGCTATAAAACAATACTACTAGAATGAAGGAGGAATCAAACAGGTATGTTCATGTATGTATTCCACATCTAAATAACTCAATAACGCACACATACAGAGCCCATCAAAGCATTTAGCAACAGCCCTACACAGGTTCACATTTTGTTACAAATCAATAGACCACACGCACACACACAAACAGTAAACACACACACACACACACATATCCCGCAGTCCTGATGTGAGCGCTACCATGCTGCAGTGCTGCTCTGGAGCATCCAAACAGACCTTGGATGCACAACACCCTATACCTGCCACAGCAACCGCATCCCGCTGCCAAGGCAACCATTGGCCACTGCTACAGAAACCATTACCCAAGTCATAGTCAATCTTTATAGCCAGATTAAAACACAAATACACACATACACAAACGTGCACATACACAGACATACACTATCGCATGCACACTTGCGTGCGCATGGTCACACAGATACACACACACACACATCCACTGCAGGGCAGCATGGGCTACTACTGTTGGAGGGGAGTGATGGGGTGATGTGATGTGATGGGGGTGAATAGATGCAGCAGGTCTATGCTGAGTGGTACAGTGGAACAGTACTCACAGCTCAGAGTAGAGAATGTGCAGGTTGCCCACATTGTCAGTGTAGTTGGCTGGGCTGAGCCAGGGTAGAACCAGCAACAGCAGAGCCTTCATGGTCAATAAACAGTCAGCTCTCTCTCGTTCTCTTTCTCTCTTTTCTCTTCCCTCTCTCCTGCACTGGAGCTCTCTCCTCCTCTTTCCCTTCCTCCTCCTCCTCCTCCACCTCCTCCTCCTCCTCCTCTCCAAACCTGACCGTGCTGACCCTCTCACTCCTTCCCTTCTTTCTCCGGAGTAGCTCTCAGGTCAAAATTACTCCCTTTCTTTTTTCTTTTCTCCCGTTCTCTCTTTTCTGTCTCCTCCTGTCTCTCTCTCTCTCCCTCAGAGAGGCTGCCTGGTCATCTCAGCTGCAGAGGCGAGCGGGCCAGCTGCCAGAGGTTGAAGACGGAGTGGAGGGTGAAAAAGAAGAAGCAGGTGCAGAGAAGAAGTCCCGTGGAGGTAGAGGATGAAGAGGAGGAGGAGGAAGAGGAGGGAGGAGACCCAGGGGAAAGTGGCACATTTGGAATACGATTTGAGATGTGCAGGCTTTAATCTGCTCTGGGCACTAGCGAGGTGTAAGAGGATTTGCGCTCGTACGAGTGTGTGTGTATGTGTGTCAGAGGGAACAGCGCAGCCTGTGACTTATACTGCAGCAGGAACCACTGAGAGGGAGAGATGGATCAGACCAAACAAACGGGGGGATGGGGGAGGGGGGATTACCTGGGGCTTCTCTGATTGGTCGCAATCCCCCTCCCTCTCACACACACACACACACACACACACACACACACACACACACACACACACACACACACACACACACACACACACACACACACACACACACACACACACACACACACACACAACACACAGCTACTGCATTAACCTCCCCCTACCCACACACTGGTCCATAAAACAAATTTGACAATGAGCTGGGGAGAGAACACACTGCATACAATATGCATTACAAAGATAGAAGCCTGTTTTCTGAATGGAGTGAAACAGACTGATAGAGAGAACAGGAAAGGGGAATTAACTGTTAGTTATTGACTGAACCAAACCAGTGGCCAGATGCCCAGCGATTCATTCAAGGAAAGTGTTGTGGGGGTGTGTGAATTGGAACGGGGCTTGAGAGAGGCTGGAGTAGACATGTTTGATAAACCTGCAATCTTAAGTCTTTAAGATCATGCTTCCCAGCTGAAACAGTTCGGAAGAGTTTGTGCGTACATTATGACAACATTTTGTGAGGTTTTTGTTTGTTTTGGACTTTTTTTGGGGCTGTTTGGGCATATAAAAACAATTATGGAGGAAAGCCGAAGTTTGGATCTACGCCCCTTCGCCGGTGATTGGTCAACAGAAGGGATTCTTCAATTAAGTCTTTGTTGTTATTCATCGAGACGTGCAAATTTGTTCATTTTTCACTAGATGTTGGAACATTGCTGCAGGGACTTGCTTCCATTCAGCTACAAGAGCATTAGTGAGGTCGGGCACTAATTTTGGACGATTAGGTTTGGCTCGCAGTCGGCGTTCCAATTCATCCCAAAAGTTGTTTGATGGGGTTTAGGTCAGGGCTCTGTACAGGCCAGTCAAGTTCTTCCACAACTATCTCAACAAACCATTTCTGTATGGACCTCGCTCTGTGCACGGGGGAATTGTCATGCTGAAACAGGAAAGGGCCTTACGCAAACTGTTGCCACAAAGTTGGAAGCACAGAATTGTCTAGAATGTCATTGTATGCTGTAGCGTTAAGATTTCCCTTCACTGGAACTAAGGGGCCTAGCCCGAACCATGAATAACAGCCCCAGACCATTATTCCTCCTTCACCAAACAGTGTCCACTACGCATTGGGGCAGGTAGTATTCTCCTGGCATCTGCCAAACCAAAATTCGTCTGTCGGACTGCCAGATGGTGAAGCGTGATTCATCACTCCAGTGATTCCACTGCTCCAGTGTCCAATGGCGGCAAGCTTTACACCACTCCACCCGATGCTTGGCATTGCGCATGGGGATCTTAGTCTTGTGTGCTGCTGCTCGGCCATGTAAACACATTTTATGAAGCTCCCGACGAACAGTTAGTGTGCTGACATTGCATCCAGAGGCATTTTGGAACTCGATAGTGAGTGTTGAAACTGAGGACAGACAATTTTTACACTCTACACGCTTCTGCACTTGGGGTTAGGCATTAGGGTTGGCAGTGTGGTTAAGGTTAGGGTTAAGATTAGGGTTAGGTGACCACTATGCAGAACAAGATTCATGACAGAAAACGCTAACCTGCAGGAGGTCATGGGTAGTGAGAACTGTATTGATTAATAAAAGTGGGCACCTTAAGGTTGCATAAGGGCTGGTCACAGTGATAGCAGACAAAGGAAATGCACATGAAGCAGTTTTTGTTTTGAGTGTTTAAAGGGCTAGATAGATAGATCTCTCTCTTTTCATCTCTCTCATCTCATCTCTCCTCCTTCTCTGCCCCGCTCTCTCCTCTCATCTCCCTCTTCTCTGTCACCCCTCTCTCCTTCAGCTGTAAATAGAGAGCCAGAGGGAGTGACCAACCGCCAGTGGTTAGAGAACTTTGATCTCCTCTCATGTTATCAGGTAACACTTCAAGCCTGCAGCTCTCCTCATTAATCTCCTTTCCATCGCTCCGTCTCTCTCTCCTCTCAATTCCTCTCCCAATATATTTCATTATCACTTTGTCCCACATTGATCTCTCCTCTAATGCTATCCTCTCTTGCTCTCATCTTTTCATCTTAGTTTTTTTTCTTGTCCCATCTCTCTACAGCAGGCCTATCTAACATCTCCTCTCCTCTCCTCTCCTCTCCTCTCCTCTCCTCTCCTCTCCTCTCCTCTCCTCTCCTCTCCTCTCCTCTCCTCTCCTCTCCTCTCCTCTCCTCTCCTCTCCTCTCCTCTCCTCTCCTCTCCTCTCCTCTCCTCTCCTCTCCTCTCCTCTCCTCTCCTCTCCTCTCCTCTCCTCTCCTCTCCACGGTAGTGAATAATAGTGGTTAGGGATCTTGAAGGGTGAGTAAGTTTCAGTGTAGTGATGTCTTGTCTGGGACAGTGTAAGGCACTTAACTGGTGTAAATACCCCATCCGATTAATATTTCATAGGTAAATATGAGAGAGATGTGTGGGTGCTGTGTGTTTAGGTGTAGAGTCGTGTGAGCTGGTGTGTGTGTGTTTAGTTGTGTGTGCCGGGCTGCGGTGTGTAAGCAGTGTGTACCACACAAGGCCACAGGCTGGCAGGAAAAGGAATGTCATTTGATTGTCACAGGATGCAGTTTGTGAAAAAGCAAAAACCAGTCTGTCCCAAAGGAGTATTTACACACACACGCACACGCACACGCACACACACACACACACACACACACACACACACACACACACACACACACACACACACACACACACACACACACACACACACACACACACACACACACACACACACACACACACACACACACGCACACACACACACACACACACCATTCCTCTTCAGTTCCCACTCTCAAACACAATCTTCCAGAAGGAGAGTAGTTGAGGCTAGACTAATCAACAGAGCAGTTAGGTTAGTAAGGTGGCTGCTATGCATCGCAACTTGAAAAAGGGAATGTTTCGGTGTGGATGAAGCATCCATCTGCCATGCAATAAAAAAAGTCAAATTACAGCAGCAGAATGTATGAGAGCCTATGACAGGCCATCATCAGGACATCCCGATGTGACATCAGATGGTGACAGCAGGGTCGGTAGGGTCAGGGACAGGACGGCCACCTGTCACTGTAGAGATCAGAGATCAGTGATCAGCCCTCTGGCTTATAGCCAGGTGGACTTACACTCACACATAAACAACACAAGCACACATTCTCTAGAACTGGCTATCCATATTGACAGACAAGAATCAAATCTATAAATGGCACCCTATTCCCTTTATAGTGCACTACTTTTGACCAAGGCCCATAATGCACTACTTTTGACCAAGGCCCATAATGCACTACTTTTGACCAAGGCCCATAGTGCACTATACAGGGTGCCATTTGGGATCCTCACCATGTATGAACACAAAACAAGGACCTAAATCTCACCAATACTCAACTCACATTGGCACGCAAAGGGATTTGTAACTTTATGTTTATCACATGCTTTGACAAAGTTATTTACTTGACTTTTGCAGGGTAATCTGAATTTAGACAAATCCCTCTCCAATGCCACATTACATAGACAGCACTCCCTAAACAGCATGTACATATACTGAGAGACATGAAACACCAGGTTACAGGCATAGCACCACAAACAACCCAAAGACCTGTCCGAAACATGAACGGACAGATACAAGAATCTAAACGCAATCATTGCAACCACACACACGCTGAAGTACAAATAGTTCACATATTTTCACTGGGAAAGGCACTTTATAAACTTACATGGAAAACTCACTGTAAAATGAAAAAACACAGGCTATAAACACCTAAACACAAACCTAATGACTTGCGACCTTATACACTGCATCATAAACATAACACATACTTGCAATCCTGCATGACCACAAGGACACAACCACAATTGCTGGACCGCAAACACAAACACAACCACAAACACTGAACCAAAAATGCACAACCACAAGCAGACAGGAAACAAAGTTCAACTACCAGTATGACCTTATGAGGCGCGTGTATCAGGCTGGATGGGCACCCCCTCCACAGATAGATAACGCCTCCTGAATCTCCCACATAGGAGCTGGTCCCCAGAGACCCCCGGCCCACTCACATCACATCACATCCACACACCTCAATACACACCATGAAAGAGACGGAGAGGAAACCTGGGAGCCTAGGGAGAGATAGAGCGAGAAAGAGGGAGGAGGGAGGTGTAAGTGGGAGACCCAGGACACCAGAGGATGAAGATGGGGGGAGGAGAAGGGAAGAGAAGGGTGATTGAGGGGATTGCAGGCTAAGGAGATATAGGTTATGCAATCATTATCACTATTCAGTTCAATGGGAAACACATTGTTGTACAGTAGCAGTGCATAGCTAGGGAGATGCACTAGTAATTATCTCCCAGGCCTCTGGGCTAACAGAGTGTTAACGAGCGCTAATGAAGAAAGGAGCCCAGACACTGAACACTGAGCAGCCAAACCTCTAGCTCTTTAATGATATGTAAACAGAGGATCTAGGCTGGTTCAGATGAAAGAACCAGGGTGAGGAAGTGCACTCTCTCCCCTTGGGACTTGAGGGGAGGGGCGGGAGACAATAGGGATGTTTGGTGTGTATGTTAACTGGAGGTCAAAACAGTTGTATCACAACACCAGTACAAGCCCTGAGAGAGAGGAGCAGATGAGGAAAACTGAACACAAAAAACACATGCAGCAGTTATAATGGGTGCTGCAATATCCAACCGTATTTAGGAAGACTTATATTATAGTCACACTGTGTATACTGTGTGTGAGGAAGTCCCTCTGCTCTTACAGGGTAAACGTGTGTAGGGGTAGCCTCCTGTTCCAGTGTGTAAATGCATGTTGGTGTTTTCAGTGTTTCTCACCTGTTCTTGATGAGCCTCCATCTCTCCTTGAGGCATGGTGTCAGTGCAGTGGGCTAAGGTGTGTTGGGGTAATATGTTATTACAGTAGATAGTGGGTTAAGGTGTGTTGGGGTAATATGTTATTACAGTAGATAGTGGGTTAAGGTGTGTTGGGGTAATATGTTATTACAGTAGATAGTGGTTTAGGGTGTGTTGGGGTAATATGTTATTACAGTAGATAGTGGTTTAGGGTGTGTTGGGGTAATATGTTATTACAGTAGATAGTGGTTTAGGGTGTGTTGGGGTAATATGTTATTACAGTAGATAGTGGTTTAGGGTGTGTTGGGGTAATATGTTATTACAGTAGATAGTGGGTTAGGGTGTGTTGGGGTATGGGACCTACCTGTTCTTGATGTGAGCCCCCATCTCTCCCCGGGGCAGTGTATCGGTGCAATGGTCAGTGAAGGGACAGTCCACGGCCAGCTTGTCCAGTAGCTTGTGCACCAGCAGGCTGGACTTGCGGCAGTTCTGCAGCATGAGAGGGGTGCGGTCCACAGGGCAGAAGTCACTCTCCAGCAGGAAGCTGGTCAGACACTCCTGGCAGTAGGTGTGTCCGCAGGGCGTGTCCAGCGGCCTGATGAGCGGCTGCAGACAGATATGACAGATGAGGTCATCGTCCACCTCGTCTCGGTACAGGTATTCGTGGTTCTCCTCTATCAAGTGTCTCTGGCCGCACACCTGGCACAGGTCAGGGGGAGGGGACTCCAGGCCGCCGTAGCCAATCAAGGCAGGTGGTGGTGTTCGTGGTGGGGGTGTTCTTGGTGGGAGTGCTGATGCCATCGCCATTGCCATGTCAACCTTAGCCACCTCAGGCACCTCCTCCTGGCTACTCATGAAGATGGCGGGCTAAGGTTGGCCGAGGGAGGCTTGTTATGGTGCTGTGGGGGATCAGGTGAATTTCACTGTAGAGGCCCATGGAGCTGTGTAGAGAGACAGAGAGCGGTATTGATATTGTTTCAAGCTGGAAGCTTGTGACATTGTTCATAATCTCAGTATTCTCTGAACTGAGCTAGAAAACTTGGTGTTGCATACACACACAAAT